>JARQOC010000003.1:683167798-683206677 GCA_033576535.1 Allobates femoralis | reverse complement strand
ACGATGGCCTGATCAGAGGTGAACAGGTGGGGCAAAAGTTCAAAATGCAATGAGCACTGGTATAACATGCGTCCGAGTTACAGGTAAAAAGGGGAATTCCAGACAAACTAAATGCAAACTGCTCCGTCAGTCAGAACCACCGAGATACCCCAACACACTTTAATTCCTATACAGGGATCTCACTTTACTGCAAGGTCCAGGGAGTTGTTACCTGTAGATGGGCTGCAGCCCAGGAAAAGAAATGTCGCTAAGCCGTGTCAAAGCCGAGAAGTCAGAAAAGTACAAAATCGTCAGGCTGGAGAATAGTACAAAAACAGGTATAGGCTAATCTGGAAAATCAATAATACTAAGCATCATAATAACAATAAAAGAAGGAGTATTTCTGGCAGCAAGCAGCAACAGTCTGAAGCTACAAATAGGCTGTAGTACTTCCTAATTGGCTGAAGTCCGGAGTTAATGACCCCAGCTGGGCAGCCATACAAACACATCCCCACAGACAGGCTGCTCTATCACAAGCCCCACGTTTGGAGTGAACACAGTGGCACCTGGTGGCAGAAGCATAAATTGCAGGAGTATACTCTGGGATTGTGACAACAGGTTAAAGAAGCTTCTGCACTGCTTGGGGTCCCCATTGAACCATGCAGGAGCAACCAGATTAGGACAGGAACGTGGAGTTGGAATCACTACTGGAGCTGGTGCTGTAACTTGGGCAGGTTCAGGTGGAGTGACTGATGATATTGATTTTAAGCTGGAGTCCACAGACTGCAAAAAGGCCAGCATTTGACCTTGTACTTCCTGTTGATGGGTTAATTCCTGTTGCAGCCTAGCAAATTGGGTGGAACTGGAACCAGCGGGATCCATTGCCTGAGCAAAGTATAACGCTCATGGGTGCAGGTTCCCCTTTGTCTCAGCACAAGCTCAACCTGGAGGGGCTTGACTAAGCAACTACCTCATCTTTACTAGAGTTTTGATGGTGAGGTTAGGATTGTGATGGAAGTCATTTGTCAGGTGCTACTTCGGGGAGATTCAGTACTGCAACAGCTGGCCCCAAGGGTCAGGGATGCAGGCAGGAACAGTTTCTGGTAATAACAGGTGCAGATTAGGTGGTGTATGCAGGCAGGTGCTGAGTGTATAGGTGAAGCTGGTACTTCAGGTATGGAAGGTGCGACAGGTATGGCTGCTGCAGCAGTATGGTAACACGGCTGGTGCAGAGTACTGTGGCCTGGCTGGTTCAGACTGGTGCAGAGGGTACAGCAGTATGGCTGGTTTGGAGTTTCTAGCAGGTACTAGGACACTGGCATGGGTTACTAATTACAGGTATGGGATAAACAGACACCGGTATGGATATAGGAAACTGGAATTTACAACTAGCAATGTGTCTCTAGCATTAGACCACATAGCTCAAACAGCCTTAAAGGAGTTGTCTGAGCTTTTCCAAATATCTGTGTATCTAGGCTGCAAAATTCTGTTTTGTAATTTACACCCTGTTAGTATTTCGCATGGTTACCTAGATTACATGATGCAGCGTGTGTGGAGGAGCAGCTCTGCCCCTGTCAAGATGCATGTTTGTTTTGGAGTCTGGTTGTAATGTCACAACTGATCGTTTATACCCACACTCCAACAAACCCACTATAGTCCCCAGCAAGCCCTTCCCAGACTCCACCAAGCCCTCCCCAGTCCCCACCATTGGCAGCAGGACCGCCTCAGTCTCCAATAGGACCACCCCAATTCACCTATGTAGACACTGATTGTGATTGAACCGTATTGCACTGAGTGTACATTTCCTTCTCTCTGCAACACTGCGCCAAAGCCGCCTCTCTGTGAAGGAGATGACCACTCTGTGCAGTGCTATGGTGTGCGCAGTTCATTCTTCTTCCCTGTGCTCGCGCTGTCACTGAAGTGATCCTCCTCTCTGTATCACTGCCACAGTCGCCCACTCTGTGAAGGAGATGAGCACACACACCGCAGCACTTATTCATCAGCCAGACTTTCCTGAATTGCAACCTTTCATCAATTATTCTCTGCCATTCACGTACAATTAGATTAGCTACAGTGCCATGGATTGTAAACTTCTTAATTATGTTGCTCACCATGGATTAAGATACATCTAGATCTCTTGAAAATAACCATTAGATTGTTGGTATTTTTCATACATTTTCATTCTGAAGTACTGACATAGACAGTTCTCTTCGCCTCTTTTTGTTCTCCATGTCTAGTATGGCACACACATACACACAAATCAAAGATTGAGTCAACTTACTCCCATTTTATCTGGTTTCTGGTGTGATTTTTATGTTGCCCACACCTGTTTCTTGCCACAGATGAGTTTGAACGAGCATCACAGGCTGGAAGAAAAGGGTGTTTACCCACAATTTTGAAAAGGTGCCAACAATTTTGTCCAGACCAGATTGGCTTCCGACTTGTGAGATGTAGTTACCGTATTTTTTGGATCATAAGACGCACTTTTGTTCCCCCAAATTTTGGGGGAAAGTGAGGGGTGCATTTTATAATTCGAATGCATGCTGTGCTGTGGGGGGGTAGGCAACTTTGGAGCGGTGGCTGGAGGAGACTGGTGCGAGCTGCAGAGGCTTCCTGTGGTCACATGGGCCTGCTCATTAGGCTAATGTAATATGCACTGCATCCCCTATCCATCACCTCAGTGCTAAAGCCGGTGCTGAGAGGTGAGTGGGGGATGGGCGCATATTATATGAGCCTGTACTCACCCCCCATCCTGGATATGGTCCCCCCTGGTATATAACCTCCTGCTTAGGCACACATCAAAACAATAAACAATGTAACTCACCCTCCATAGCTCCCTGCTACCAGCTCAGCTGTGTCTTCCTGTATCCGGGCATCCGATCATGTGACCAGGGCGCACACCGATGACATCAGTGTGCTGTGCTGATCACTTGTTCGGATGCCTGGACACAGGAAGACACAGCTGAGCTGGGAGCAGGGAGATATGAAGGGTGAGTTACATTGTTTATTTTTTTGTGTGTGTGTACAGCACTAGGAGGGGGATATACTGTGATGGGGTGGCCATAACCAGGACATGGGGGCTATATACCAGGATGGGGGGACCATATTCAGAAAGGGGGCCATATTGAGGACAAGGGGGCTAAGGGGGATATGTACCTGGATGGGGGGACCATATCAAGGATGGGGAGCATATCCATGATGAGGGGATATATCCAGCATGGAAAGACTACATCCCAGGATGGGGTGCTCTATCCAGTATGTGGGGGGCTATGTACCAGGATAGGGGGGACTCAGTACCAGGATGGGTGGCTATATCCGGGATGGGGGACATATACTGATTGTAATACAGACACTGGCATTATAAGACGGACCCTGTTGAACATTCAACATTGCCATATATACTCGCGTATAAGCCGAGTTTTTCAGCCCAAAAATTGGGGGTCGGCTTATAGACGGGTCGGCTTATACACGAGTATATACAGTAATTTTTTTCCTCTTTTTCTTCACCAAATCTGAGGTGCGTCCTACAAAGCGGAAAAATATAGTATGTCATTCAAAAGCAGCTCATTGAGTTTTATAGGAGCTGTAGCTCACACACCTGGCGTATACCCAAAGAAAGCAGCCGGACAAGGGTCCGGGGACTGCTGGATCAGGGCTCTGCGCGCAGAGGCGCTGTCAAGCACAGGTGTTGAGGAACGGAGATCAGGGAGAGAGAGTCCAGGACAGGCACACCAACGAGGATCTTATACCTGCTACCTTGATTTCTTAAAGACTAAAAGACTACACAGGCCGGAGCTTATCTGAGAGACTTTGTAACATCATATGACCTGTTGAGAGATGTTGTGAGTAAACCCGGGTACAGAGTTGCAGAACTGTGCGAGACTGTGTTATTTGCACAGCAACCAGCTGTGAATGTCACTGACCAAGCTAACGAGGCCTAAAGCTAGCCCCTCATATAAACAAAAAAATAGAGTGCCAATGGTGAGGACCCATAAAGGTACAGGAGAGGTTAAATAGTGAACTTTCAGGCCACTCACCTGGGGGAGTTGTGCCGATACCCCTAACCCCTGTCTGCTGGATACAGCCAATTCCTACAACCGCTGCCCTACGGACCTGCTCTACCCATGGGGAGCCACTCCATGCCAGCTGCCCATCCATCATCCCCAGAGGTTCTACAGCAGTGGCGGCTACCCATAGCTGCAAACTACGGGTGGCGTCACAAACATTTTACCCTTAAACCACCCAATCCCTACACACTTCCTAAGAACGCTTAAACACTAAACCCAGGGTCACGGAGCCAGGTTCGACCCCTGTGACTCCACAGAAGAAGTATTAAAGCCCGATTCCGAGTGTCCCGCGGCCCTTGGGCGCAACACACGCACATCCGGCCCCTTCCTCGTTCAAGTCAGGCCTGCAGATGAAGACAGCTGAAGTGTTTCGCTGGCTGGATGTCTCCCTTTGCTGCCTGGCCGCTACTGCCGCCCGATATCACCTCTACCCACATCGTCAACAAGCAGATGGCAGTGAATATGTGGTGCCCCTGCAGTCTGGCGGCCACAGAGGTACTGCACCTAAGTTATAGGCGTGGTATCCCACTCCCAGGTAAGGAGGGGGCACAAATCCAAGATACACAAACACCTGTACCCAACACCCATCCTATCTCCAGGCTTGGGGATCTGGGCGGACCCTATTGAGAGGGAGGGCCCCATCTCCAGACTGGAAGAGGGAATAGGCAGAGGGGGTGGGAACAGGAAGTTAGAAAAGGAGCAGAGAACAATCCAGAAGCTCAGTACAGTCTGGGAGAGAAAGATGAGGGAGAATGAAGTTCTAGGGGAGTCTAGTGCTGGGGCCTAACAGGACCAGAGAGAAGGTCGACTGAGGAAACCCCAGCCAGAGGGACACCATTCCAGCACCTGCCCCGAGGCTGTTGCTGGAGGAACTTGTTTGCACCGTACGAGGACGCAGGGCAAGAGAGATTAGTAGCCAGCATGTGAAAGCAACCAGGAGAGGCTTAGGGTGTCTGTCTCGGAGGAGTGAACTTAAGCTGCCTGGGAGTTGGCTGGATCACAGACTCGGGGGACACGGTGTCCGGCTGGGCTGGAACTGCTAAAGACTGAGTTAACTGCAAGAACTGCAAACCTTGGTGTCCTCCTGTTATTCTGTGCTCTCTCCTGCATCCTGCACCTTACCCATCACAATCCCTATAGACTTATCCCATCTACCCTGGGGCTCCGTGCCACCTGTGGGGAGCAATACCAACCAGGTTGCCATTTCACCGGCCCCAGAGGTCCCATAGCAGCGCTGGTCACCCTGACCAGAATAACCACAGGTGGCATCACAAACTTTTCCTCTGTAAATACTCCCCCATTTCTGCAAACCCAGGGACATGGAGCCAGGTCACTGCCACCGTGACCTCTCAAGCACCATCCAGCCCGGTTTCAGAGTACCCCCACGAACCTGATGGGTGTCACATATACAATGTTGGTGGAGGGGCCACCAGTTCCTTGCTCCACCAATCAGAAAGTGAGGCTATGTGTTGTTCATAAAATATACAGGAGGCTACAGTGGCGTAACTAGAGTGTGGCAGGCCCTGGTGCGAAACTTAGACTTTGGCACCCCCCTTCCCCTGATGAAATGTATGGGCCTCATGTAGCGTTCTAAATCCTTTAGAGACTCACAAATTTACCCCTGTCCCCCTTCATTATATATTAATGTCCCTCATCTTGCTAATATTATTCGGCCCCCTTGAGTTAATACTTTGTAGCGCAACCTTTTGCTGTGATTACAGCTGCAATCCATTTGGGGTATGTCTCTATCAGTTTTGCACATCGAGAGGCTGAAATTCTTGCCCATTCTTCCTTGCAAAACCATTCAAGCTCAGTGAGGTTGGATGGAGAGCTTTTATGAACAGCAGTTTTCTCTAGGAACCTTCCACGACAGCATAGGAGGTTGCCTCTCCATGCCCTAATAGGGACAGGAAGCACAAGAGGTTAAAAGGCCCCTCCCCACCTCCCATTAGCCAGTGTCTTTCCTGTCCCTATGGGGCATGGAGATAGTTTTTTTTTTTTTTCTCTCTTATTCTGTGGTGGTGGCCAGCTACAGTATACCTGGGAGTTTTTGCCAGGCGGCGTTGGTCGGGCCCCTGCTCCTCCTCCTGTCTTCTCTCGGTCCCCCACAGTGGTCCTCTGCTGGGAGGGTCCGGGACCAGCCCTGGCTCTCCGGATCCCCCCTGGGGTGAAGCAGGTTGGCGGCTCCCTGGTTGGCGGCCTCTAGCTATGCTGAGCCCGCCGGCCGCCTCCTGCATGTGCGCCCTGCCGCAGATCAGAAGTGACGCGGCGGAACTTCCGGTCACGCGCGTCTCCAGCGGGGAGCACAGCACTTCCGGGTCTCGGCGGGCGGGGCCAAGTGCGGCGGTGTGCGGGCTCACCGCCATGTTTGAGGCCTGCCTAGCCCCAGTGCAGGGGGCAGGGAATGTTCTATTTTGGCACTGGGGGCAGGCCTTTTGGATAAAAGGCTGCCCTGAAGACGTCTGACGCTAGGTATGCCCATACTGTCCTGGGTCATGTCGTCCTCTGCGTCTGCAGAGCCCAGTGCTCCCCCGGCCACAGTGAGTTAAGGGCAGGGGGAGGGGGTCCTTTTTGCTGCTCAAGGGGGCTTTGCTGATTGCGTCTTCCCAGTGCTTTTTTGTAGGGTGACAAAGAAACCCCCAAGAAAGCTGCTGGGAATTCTGCTAAATGCCCTGTCTGTGCAAAGAAGTTCCCCCCGGGGTGGGATAAGAAACTTTGCCAGGGCTGTACCGACAAGATCATCCGGGCTGAACACCCTAGTCTTGTGGATGACCTACGCTCCATGGTGCAACAGGAGATTAGAGCTTCTCTGGCCTCCCTGGGCCCGTCCCCTCCTAAGAAACGCAGGCTCCAGGCTGACCCCTCAGATTCTGAGGATGACAGGGACTCGGACTCTGAGGTCCCCGAGGAGCTCTCTGCCTCGAGGCATTTGGACCTTCGGAGGTTTCTGTTCCCCTCAGAGGATATGGGGAACCTGATTGAGGCCATTAGAAGCACCATGGGGTTGGAAGAGTCACTGGTCCATTCGTCAGTGCAAAATGAGATGTTTGCTGGCCTTCAGTCGGCCAAACGTGTTGGGTTCCCTTCCCGGTGCATTCCACCGTCCGGGATTTAATTGCCCAGGAATGAGAATTCCCCGACCACAAATCTTGGGGTGATCCTGGTCGTAGGTTTCCCCTTGAAGCTAGTGAGATTCACTGGGGGGTCCTGAAGGTGGACGTGCAGGTTGCCCGTGTGGCCAAAAAGACTGCCCTCCCCTTTAAGGACACTTCCTAGCTAAGGGATCAGATGGACCGTAAGATTGAGACCTTTATGAAGCGGTCCTGGGAAGCCTCCTCGGCCAGAATTCAGGCTAACATCGCCTCCACTTGTGTCTCCCGGTCCCTGCTTAAGTGGTTGGACCTGTTAGAGTCCCATGTGTCGCAGGGCTCCCCTAGGGAGGAGCTTCTCACCTCCCTTCCTCTACTTTGGAAGGCTTATTTTTTTTTTCTGATGCTTCGGCGGAATCGGTCCACCTGGCGGCCAGGACTTCAGTGTTGTCCAACTCCGCCAGGCGAGCATTATGGTTGAAGATGTGGAGCGGTGACGCCACTTCTAAAATGCGTCTCTGTTCCCTGCCCTTCAAGGGGGATTTGGTGTTCGGGCCAGCTCTGGATGACATCCTGGACAAAGCTACGGACCACAAGGCTCTTCCCGAACAGGCTTCGGTGAGGAAGCGATAATTTCGTCCCCTGGGGCCTCCGGCCTCCCATCCCAAGGACAAGGGTAAATCCGGCAGATGGAGTTATCAGAAGGGGCGAGGCAAGAATATCCTCGTTCCTGCTCAGCTGCGCCCTCGTCCCGACAAACAGTGACTCGGTCCCGGTGGGGGGCGACTCTCGCCTTTCTTCCCCAGTGGAGAGGGATCTCCAATTGACAGTGGGTCCTGAATGTCATATCCGAGGGTTTGCTCATAGAGTTCGAGTCGCTCCCTCCGCGGGCCTCCGGGTCACCGCCCTGCCCTCTCCGGGTGCCCAGTGTCTTCTGCACTCAACATTGAGAGAAGGAATTTCCTGTACTTTTATCTTCTCTGTTCCCAGTCACGAGGTGGAGATGGGTCACTATTCCCATCTGTTCATGGTCAAAAAGCCATCCGGGGATTCCAGGGTCATCATCAACCTGAAACTCCTCAACCGTCAGGTCCGCTATCGGCGGTTTAAGATGGAGTAAGTCCGTTCTGCGATTCCCTGATCGGGCTGCATCACCAGATGGCTACGATAGATCTGACGGACGCCTACTTTCATGTGCCCATCCATCCTCGACACAGGAAATTCTGAAGTTCGCCATCCTCTACGAGGGAGCTGTCCTCCATTTTCAGTTCAACGTTCTCCCCCTCGGAATCTCCTCGGCTCCCCAAATTTTCTCCAAAATCATGGCGGAGGTGGTGGCCTTCATTTGGGGTTGCGGCATCTCCATTGTGCCTTATCTGGACAACTTCCTTCTCATTGCCCCAACGCCTCAATCCCTTCGGAGCAGTGTGGAGGAATCCCTGCGCATTCTTCGGTCCCTGGGTTGGCTCCCAAACCTCAGGAAATCCCATCTGCAGCCCTCTCCTAGAGACTTCTGGGAGTTTCTGGGAGTGTTGCTGGATTCCGACCGGCAGGCTTCCTTCCGGACTCTCACCGGTTGACCCTTCTGGCCACGATTTCCTCCCTGAGGCGTCAGGCATCTCCCATCCTTCGGGATCAGATGTCGGTGTTGGGTTCCATGACGTCCTGCATCCCGTCGGTCCTGTGGGCTCAGGCTCACTCTCGGGTGCTGCACGCTCATCTCCTGTCTTGCTGGGACGGGCTTCCTTCGTCCCTGAATTGTCGGGCTCGCCTTCCGGGGTCAGTCTCCTCGTCCCTCCTCTGGTGGTTGGATGTCCGACACCTGCCAACGGGGTTTCGTGGGATCAGATTCCTCTAGTGACAGTTACTACAGATGCCATTCAGCGGGGGTGGGGAGCCATGGTGGGCCCCACTCAGCTCCAGGGGCTCTGGGATCGCTCCGTCCGTTCCCGGTCCTCCAATTACCGGGAGCTGAGTGCGGTCGAGGAGGCCCTTCGGGGAGCTCAGGCCCAGCTCACGGGTGCTTATGTCCTGGTCTACTCGGACATGTCACCACGGTGGCTCACCTCCGGCACCAGGGGGGTACGAAATCTGGGTCCCTCTCGTCCGTGTGCGTCCGGATCTTCCTGTGGGTCGAACAGTTCCTGCGGTCCTTGAACCTGCAGGACGGATTTTCTCAGCCGTCAGGATGTCCACCCGGGGGAATGGAGTCTGGACCAAGCTGTCTTTTGCTCCCTGGCAGTCGACCTCTTCGCCTCCGGCGCCAATCGGAAGGTCGCAACCTATTTCTCCCTCAGTCCTCGGGACCTGGCCGCGGAGGTGGACGCCTCCTCCAATTCCTGGGATTTTCCTCTGGTTTACGCTTTTCCTCCTATTCCCCTCCTCGCACAAACTCTGCGGAAGGTCAGGGTAGACTGAGTCCCCACTATCCTAGTGGCCCCTCTTTGGCCCAGGAGGAGTTGGTACAGCCTCATCATGGCGCTCAAAGTCGATGGTCCTGTCATCCTGAGTCCGGATCCCAGCCTGTTGTCTCAGGGTCCTCTGTTCCAACTAGACCCACGGAAACTCAGCTTAGCTGCCTTGCTTCTGAGGCCCAGGTGCTGAGGGTTCAGGGTCTGTCTGACAAGGTGGTGGCCACCCTGCAGATGAATCGCAAACCTGTCACTAATGCGATTTATAATAAGATTTGGAAGAAGTTTTCCTCCTGGTGTGGCTCCTGTCTGCTTGAACCTCTTCGCCGAATGTCTCCCGGATTCTGGATTTTCTTCAGAATGGGTTGGATCTCGGTCTTAAACCTAGCACACTCAAGGTCCAGGTTTCGGCTCTCAGTTCTCGTGTTTGATGCTGATTTGGCTAATCATCGCTGGATTCGCCGCTTGGTGTCGGCTACTCGTCTTTGTCCTCGTTCCCGGGTCCTTCCTCCCTCCTGGGACCTCAATGTGGTCCTCACCGGACTTTCTAGGCCTCCCTATGAACCTCTTTCGTCCTGTGACCTCCGGCGGTTGTCTCACATGACTGCGTTGCTGGTGGCGATTACTTCTGCCCGTCGTGTTGGGGAGCTCCAGGCTTTGTCCATCCGGGACCCGTACCTCACCATCCGGGATGACTGCATTGTGCTTCAGCTGGATCCTTCCCAAGGTGGTTTCGGACTTCTATCGCTCTCAATCAATTGTTCTTCCATCCTTCTGTCAACATCCCCGGACCCCGAAGGAGGAAGAGTTCCATGCTTTGAATGTCCGGCATACGGTTCTCCGTTATCTTGACGTCTCGGCGCCCTGGCGTGTCGACCACAATCTCTTTGTCCAGCCCTTTGGTCCCCGTAAGGGCATGAAGGTTTCCAAGACCACTATTGTGAATTGGATCAAGAAGGCCAGTATAGATTCCTACGTTTCCCAGCAAGTGCCAGCTCCTTCTGGGTTTACTGCCCATTCCACCCAGTCTACCGCTGTCTCCTGGGCTGAACAGGCAGAGGCTTCTCCTGAGCAGATCTGCAAGGCAGCTACCTGGTCGTCCTTGCATACCTTCACGAAGCACAACCGTCTGGACCTGGCAGGAAAGTCCTGCAGGCCATTGTCCCACCCAGGTATTTATTCGTTGGTATTCCTCCTATGCTGTCGTGGAAGGTTCCTAGAGAAAAGAGAATTATTCTTACCGTTAATTCGGTTTCTAGGATACCTTCCACGACAGCACTTAATTCCCTCCCCATTATACCTCGTTTTATTCCTGGAATGTTTTACTTTGTACTGTTGTTTTCTCTCATGCTATGGTTCTTTGTAAGACACTGGCTAATGGGAAGTGGGAGGGGCCTTTTAACCTCTCTTGTGCTTCCTGTCCCTATTAGGACGTGGAGAGGCAACCTTCTATGCTGTCGTGGAAGGTATCCTAGAAACCGAATTAACGGTAAGAATAATTCTATTTTCATCTCTTTCCACAGATTCTCGATTGGATTCAGGTCTGGACTTTGACTTGGCCATTCTAACACCTGGATACATTTATTTTTTAACTATTCCATTGTAGATTTTGCTTAATGTTTGGGATCATTGTCTTGTTGGAAGATAAATCTCCATCCCAGTCTCAGGTCTTTTGCAGACTCCAACAGGTTTTCCTCCAGAATGGTCCTGTATTTGACTCCGTCCATCTTCCCATCAATTTTAACTATCTTCCCTGGCCCTGCTAAAGAAAATCAGGCCCAAACCATGATGCTGCCACCACCATGTTTGACAGTGGGGATGGCGTTTTGAGGGTGATGAGCTGTGTTACTTTTACGCCAAACATATCGTTTTGCATTGTGGCCAAAAAGTTCGATTTTGGTTTCATCTGACCAGAGCACCTTATTCCACATGTTTGGTGCGTCTCCCAGGTGGCTTGAGGCAGACTTCAAACAAGACTTTTTATGGATATCTTTGAGAAATGACTTTCTTCTTGCCACTCTTCCATAAAGACCAGATTTGTGCAGTGTACGACTGATTGTTGTCCTATGGACAGACTCTCCTACCTCAGCTGTAGATCTCTGCAGTTCATCCAGAGTGATCATAGGCCTTTTGGCTGCATCTCTGATCAGTCTTTTCCTTGTTCGAGATGAAATTTTAGAGGGACGACCGGGTCTGGTATATTTGCAGTGGTCTGATACTCCTTCCATTTCAATATCATTGCTTGCATAGTGCTCCTTGAGATGTTTAAAACTTGTGAACTTATTTTGTATCCAAATCTGGCTTTTTACTTCGCCACAACAGTATCTCTGACCTGCCTGGTGTGTTCCTTAGTCTTCATGATGCTTTCTGCACTTGAAACAGAACCCTGAGACTATCACAGAGCAGGTGCATTTATACGGAGACTTGATTACACACAGGTGAATTTTATTTATCATTACCAGTCATTTAGGACAACACTGGATCATTCAGAGATCCTCACTGAACCTCTGGAGTGAGTTTGCTGCACTGAAAGTAAAGGGGCCGAATAATATTGCACGCCCCACTTTTCAGTTTTTTATCTGTTAAAAAAGTTTAAAATATCTAATAAATTTTGTTCCACTTCACGATTGTATTCCACTTGTTGTTATTTCTTCACAAAACAATTAGAAGCCTAAAACGTGAAAAAAGGTTGAAAAGGTTAAGGGGGCCAAATACTTTCACAACACACTGTATATGCAGCCTTATACAGTTAGGGCCAGAAATATTTGGACAGTGACACAATTTTCGCGAGTTGGGCTCTGCATGCCACCACATTGGATTTGAAATGAAACCTCTACAACAGAATTCAAGTGCAGATTGTAACGTTTAATTTGAAGGGTTGAACAAAAATATCTGATAGAAAATGTAGGAATTGTACACATTTCTTTACAAACACTCCACATTTTAGGAGGTCAAAAGTAATTAATAAAGACAAATAAACATAACCCAAACAAAATATTTTTATTTTCAATATTTTGTTGCGAATCCTTTGGAGGCAATCACTGCCTTAAGTCTGGAACCCATGGACATCACCAAACGCTGGGTTTCCTCCTTCTTAATGCTTTGCCAGGCCTTTACAGCCGCAGCCTTCAGGTCTTGCTTGTTTGTGGGTCTTTCCGTCTTAAGTCTGGATTTGAGCAAGTGAAATGCATTCTCAATTGGGTTAAGATCTGGTGATTGACTTGGCCATTGCAGAATGTTCCACTTTTTTGCACTCATGAACTCCTGGGTAGCTTTGGCTGTATGCTTGGGGTAATTGTCCATCTGTACTATGAAGCGCCGTCCAATCAACTTTGCAGCATTTGGCTGAATCTGGGCTGAAAGTATATCCCGGTACACTTCAGAATTCATCCGGCTACTCTTGTCTGCTGTTATGTCATCAATAAACACAAGTGACCCAGTGCCATTGAAAGCCATGCATGCCCATGCCCTCACGTTGCTTCCACCATGTTTTACAGAGGATGTGGTGTGCCTTGGATCATGTGCCGTTCCCTTTCTTCTCCAAACTTTTTTCTTCCCATCATTCTGGTACAGGTTGATCTTTGTCTCATCTGTCCATAGAATACTTTTCCAGAACTGAGCTGGCTTCTTGAGGTGTTTTTCAGCAAATTTAACTCTGGCCTGTCTATTTTTGCAATTGATGAATGGTTTGCATCTAGATGTGAACCCTTTGTATTTACTGTCATGGAGTCTTCTCTTTACTGTTGACTTAGAGACAGATACACCTACTTCACTGAGAGTGTTCTGGACTTCAGTTGATGTTGTGAACGGGTTCTTCTTCACCAAATAAAGTATGCGGCGATCATCCACCACTGTTGTCATCCGTGGACGCCCAGGCCTTTTAGAGTTCCCAAGCTCACCAGTCAATTCCTTTTTTCTCAGAATGTACCCAACTGTTGATTTTGCTACTCCAAGCATGTCTTCTATCTCTCTGATGGATTTTTTCTTTTTTTTCAGCCTCAGGATGTTCTGCTTCACCTCAATTGAGAGTTCATTTGACCGCATGTTGTCTGGTCACAGCAACAGCTTCCAAATGCAAAACCACACACCTGGAATCCACCCCTGACCTTTTAACTACTTCATTGATTAAAGGTTAAAGAGGGAGACGCCTTCAGAGTTAATTGCAGCCCTTAGAGTCCATTGTCCAATTACTTTTGGTCCCTTGAAAAAGAGGAGGTTATGCATTACAGAGCTATAATTCCTAAACCCTTTCTCCGATTTGGATGTGGAAACTCTCATATTGCAGCTGGGAGTGTGCACTTTCAGCCCATATTATATATATAATTGTATTTCTGAACATGTTTTTGTAAACGGCTAAAATAACAAAACTTGTGTCACTGTCCAAATATTTCTGGCCCTAACTGTATCTCCCATATAGTGCAGTATTATGTGCAGCCTTATATCTCCCATATAGTGCAGTATTATGTGCAGCCTTATATCTCCCATATAGTGCTGTATTATGTGTAGCCTTATATCTCCCATATAGGTCAGTATTATGTGCAGCCTTATTTCTCCCATATAGTGCAGTATTATGTGCAGCCTTATATCTCCCATATAGTGCAGTATTATGTGCCGCCTTACATCTCCTATATAGTGCAGTATTATGCACATCCTTATATCTCCCATATAGTGCAGTATTATGCCAGCCTTATATCTCCCATTCAGTGCAGCATTATCTGCAGCCTTATATATGAACTCCCATATAGTGCAGTATTATGTTCAGCCTTATATATGAACTCCCATATAGTGCAGTATTATGTGCAGCCTTATATATGAACTCCCATATAGGGCAGTATTATGTGCAGCCTTATATATAATGAACCCCTTCCCAATCCTCTGGCCATACTGCACTCACTTGTTTAAAAAAAAAAAAAAAACTGTACTTACCTCTCCTGGTTCCCTCCACTGCTCCGGCTGTCTCCTCTTGCAGAAACTGAGTGTTCAAGCCTCAGGAGAAGGAGGAAGAGGTGCCGCCGGCCTGCGTTCCACTGTGCACTCAAGCAGGAAGTGGGAGGAGGCAGCACAGTGGAACGCAGGCCAGGAAACCAGAGGAGAGGAGAGGCAGGAGTAGCATCAGGAAGTAGGAGGCTTCCCTCCCCTCCTCTCCCTGACACACAGGCCCTATCTGCCGTGCTGTCACAGCTATATGTGGCTCATAAAGTATATAATAGATTATAGACGTTTGGCTTGTTGTGATTGGCTATAGGTCATTTGTATTCTTCCTCATGTGGTTCATTATAATTGGGTATTGTTCTGTATATATTTTTGTGTCCTGTATCTTGCTGGTCATTCTTGTGGTGTGTTCCTGAGGAAGAGGCTGGGACAGTTTCGAATCGTGTAGCATAAACACCTACCTTTTACAAGATTCAGGCTTTTCCTTGCAAACAGCAGCTCCCTTTTTTTTGTAACCATCCATCTAATCAGGAGGAGGAAGTTTTACACACCTTAGATGTCAGGAGGGCATTGCTTACTTAGACAGATCCAAAGAATGGAGAAAGGTCCTGAACCTATTTGTGTCCTTGCAGGGGGCCTCTAAGGGTACTGCAGTTTCTAGGGGTACCTTGGCTAGATGGCTTTGGGAAGCTATTGCCTTAGCTTATTCTGCTAGCCAGGTGCAGGTCCCAGAGGGCATCACCGTACATTTTACCAGGGCAGTTGCAGAGTCCTGGGCAGAGAAGGCTGACGTCCCTTTAGAATTAATCTGCAGGGCTGCTCCATGGTCTTCTCTCTCTACTTTTTTCAAGCGTTAGAGACTTGATATTTCTTCCAACGATTCAGGTGCCCATTAGTAGGCGGGTTATTCAAGCGGGGGTCCCTCCCTAATTATTCTTTCCTCTGAAATCTCTCAGGTGGTGTTGTCGAAGCGATTATGGAAAAATATAAATTACTTTCCGGTAATGGGCTTTTCCGGAGCCACGACAACACCACCGCATCCCGCCCCTATTGCCTTTTGGTGTGTGTCACATTTGGGGTGTATGATTTGTTGATTTCTTTGGTGGTGGTTGTGTACTAATATTTTTTGGTACTCCTGTCCAATCTCTGTAACCCAACTGAGGTGCAGGAGAGGTACCGTCATTTTTTTATCTCAGAGGTTTCCTGTCTTGGATGGGCGGTCCTTCCTCTCAGGTGGTGCTGTTGTGGCTCCGGAAAAACCCATTACGGGTAAGTAATTTAGATCTTTTTTTTTTTTGGGTGGGAGGGGCAATTAGAAATTCTGCTATGTGACCCCATGATTTCTATGTACACTTCGACTGGAAATAATTTTTAACTGTGAACAAACAAACTTATCTACATGAAAGATGGCATCACAGAGATTAAAACATAATGTGTATTGCCATGGGAAGTCAACTGAAAATTACAGTTGACAATTGAATGAAGTGAGGCTAAAGGGCCCTTTCACATCAGCGTTTTTTTCAAATCGTGGCAGATGCGGTGAAAAAAACGCATCTGCCGCGACTACCGCATACCGGCTGCACTTGCGGCGCGGTTGCGGTTTTTGCCATGCAAAGTATAGGCGTACTTGCGGCAGGTGCGGCAAGTGCGGTTTTGTACTTGCGGCAGGTGCGGCCGCGAAAAAAACCGCGGTCAGCCGCGGTTTTTTTCGCGGCCGCACCTGCCGCAAGTGCAAAACCGCACTTGCCGCACCTGCTGCAAGTACGCCTATACTTTGCATGGCAAAAACCGCAACCGCGCCGCAAGTGCAGCCGGTATGCGGTAATCGCGGCAGATGCGGTTTTTTCACCGCATCTGCCGCGATTTGAAAAAAAACGCTGATGTGAAAGGGCCCTTAGTGCCATTAGTGGGAAGTGCTTAAAGAGGACTTGCCACCCCCTGGTTCTTTCAAAAGTGAAGTTTTCAGAAGTGCAAGCAGAGCACACACTTTAGGCATGACATACAAGCAGAGTGCACATACACACCTCACAAAAGCAGAACACATACAGCAGACATGTCACACAGACGTGTAAGACACATCCTGAACATATATGGCAGATTATCACAAAAACATATGCACAAAATCATGGCACTGTTAGAATTACTTACCACTCAATCTCTGGCCAACAATTAAAGAGGAACTGTCACCTCCCTGGTGCTTTCAAAAGTGACAGCAACACTGAATGCAGCATGTATGCTGCATTCAGGGAAGCTGTGTACTAAGGCTCTAGTCCCCCTGTTACCCCGAAAAAAACACTTTGCAATCTTTACAGTTAAGAGGTCCCGTGGGGTCCTTGCCGCTGGCACAGTCCTCCCTGCCTCCTCCTTGTGTGTTCCACCACCTCTGTGTGTCTGCCACCGCCTTCTCCTCTTCTGCTCCTGCTACTTGTGATGTCACGCAGGCGCATATCGCTGGAGTGAGCAGGCCCGACACAGTGGGCTACAGTCTTTAGTTCTTTACTCAGTCTTTGCGCAGCAGCCCGCTGAGCACTGGGTTCTCAGAGGCAGGGATCCAGCTACTCACTGGTAAGGATGATACGTAACCGGCAACCCTTCTCTGTCCTTTCCAGATGTCTCACACAGCGCTTGCTTTGGCCTTCCTCCCTTGCGCCTCACCACACAGAGCTCTGAGCTAGTGACTGTGGGCTTTTCCTATGGGTTCCCCTGCAGTATCTCCCCTTAGTCCTATGGTTGCCACCTTTTTAGCAGATGTGTGTGCAGGGACAAGGGCTTAGGGTCCTCGGATCTCGGGCGTACTGGTACGGGGATGTTATGGGTGGTCGGTGCCCGAGTCCGTGCCCTTGAGCAAACAATAAAAAAGGGAAAAATAATAAAATAAAGTCAATCGTGACGCCACCTATAGGTCTGGTGATGGCACCAACGCTGCTTGAACCTCCGGGGGATGGGCGGCAGCAAGGTGTCATAGCTCCCTACAGGAAGAGCAGAGTCACCAGGGTGTTGGAAGTAGCAGTGGTGGAATAGGGCAGCGCGGCCTCCGCTGTGAGATGTAAGGCAGGTAAACCACAGTTCATTAGAAAGGAACACAGACACGTTGCTTACTCTGAACGGGTACTTTACTCCGATAATCTGCAGGTTTACAGGGTAATGCAGTTCTTTCAGCTAAGGTAGTGGACGGGGTGGTTCTGGCAGTGAGTAATGTCCCTCTGAAGCTCTGTTGATGTTCCTTCTCTACCACTTCCTCTGTCCTTTTCTGTGGTACCCTGCACAATTCCGCTTCTTGAACCAGTCCCGTCGGGTGAAATGGGAACACTTTATCTCTCCAAAGGTGAACCCAACACAGTTTAGTGCTTCTGGTGGAGACCGTGCTTGGTGTAGGGCGGTTGGATCATGCCCCTAGAAAGCTATCGACCACGCCGGTAATTTGCGGTTCAGGGATGGACCTCTGATCCACGTCGGAGCCAGCACCCCGCTTCGGACTGGACCAGGGTAATTGGATTGGTTACCCTCTATCTGCCCCTTTCTCTTCTGGGTCACCAGGTTGAGGTGCCCTCCCCGTCAGGGGTGCATCAAGACTCCCTGCCGCCTGAGCCAGGTGAGGAGCGGGGTGAAGGTGCTGTCACTGGCGGCCGCAGGTGAGGAGTGGGTTGTTGGTGTGCTGTCACTGGCGGCTGCAGATGAGGAGCGGGGGGTGCTGTCACAGGCGGCCGCGGGTGGTATCACCGGCAGCCATGGATGAGTGATACCGTACTGCACTGTAGCCGGCGGCCATGAGTCTGGAAGCCGCTGTGTAGTGCTGGCGCCACCCCTTTCAGCACTGCCGCTCCTCCTGCCTCCTTGACGCCTGAGCCTGAAGACTCAGCTTGTCCAATGGACGGTGCGGCCCTGCTCCCCGTTACTTCTCCTCTGCTGTTCTGTTCACTGTGCTCTTCTGGTCTGGTCACTGTTTCCACTTTCCCCACTCACTTACCTAGCTCTCCTCCCACCAGGACCAGTTACCCTAGTAATGGGTGTCTGATTGGTGCCCTATCACTAGGTGTGTGTGTGTGGTGATGGAGCTTCAGGCTTCTACTACTCCTTACCAGAACAAAGCATACTGCACCTTCTGTTAGGGTTGCAGTACCCTTTTGTAGCGCGCTGAATAGTGGGGCGCTACATGTGCGGTTGTCGACTGTGTCAGCTTGAAAGTGGCACAGCCTCCGGGTTGCTAGCTGAGCCTGGTCTTCTCCACTAGTCTTTTGGGTTCCCGGTGTCCCTTGCAGCCCAGTCCCTGCACTTGCCTGCGCTTGACAATGGATGCGAGTCCCACGGGTGGATTGCTCACTTCCCGTGCTCTGGGACCCCCTCTTTCTCCCGGAGCCACTTGGGTGATGTTCTGCTCTAGGGTTCGGCCTTAGGACGAAATCCCATTTGCTCCAGTCCTCTGGACACTTCTCAGGCATATATTCTCTAGCTGCCTTCCAACTCGAACTTGGTGTTCAATGGTCTCTCCTCAGCTGTTCTACCACCTCTCCTCAGCAGGTCAACTCTCCCTCCAACTGTTCAGCTGTCTCTCCTATGTTCTAGATCTTTCCAGCTCCATTTATATCCTCTGTCACGTGTCCCACGTCATCTACGTTTGTTATTTCTGACCCCACTCCTCCCAAAGTGCTCCCTCTAACTAACTCCTTCCACCACCCAACCCCACTACAATCGTTCCTAGTGTGGTGTGGGTGTCCCGGCACTGGTCTGTACTCCCCTTACCAGTGAGTGGGATACTACACCCTAACAGGGATGCAATACCTCTGTGTTGACTGGACCTGCAGGGGCGCCACACGCCACCGGGCCCCGCTCACCCAAGCGCTGTGCGCATGTGTGACGTCAAAAGGAGCAGGAGCAGAAGAGGAGGGCAGACTCAGAAGAAGAGGAGGCGGCGACAGACACATAGAGGGGGCGGAATACATAAGGAGGAGGCAGGGAGAACTGTGCCAACAGCGAGGACCTCTTAATAAGACCCGACTCACGGGACCTCTTAACTGTAATGTTTGCAAAGTGTTGTTTTTGGATACAGGGGGACTAGAGCCTTAGTACACAGCTTCCCTGAATGGAGCATACATGCTGCATTCAGTGGTGCTGTCATTTTTGAAAGCACCAGGGAGGTGTGACAGGTCCTCTTTAATTGTTGGCCAGAGATTGTGAATTTATAACATTGAGACAATTGTTGATTAGCCCTGGAAGTGGTAAGTAATTCTAACAGTGCCATAATAATTTTGTGCATATATTTTTCTGATAGTCTGCCGTATATGTTCAGGATGTGTCTTACACTTCTGTGTGACATGTCTGCTGTATGTGTTCTGCTTTTATGAGGTGTGTATGTGCACTTTGCTTGTATGACATGCCTAAAGTGTGCACTCTGCTTGCACTACTGTTACATGTGCGCTCATGTGACAGGTCTGTTGTGTCTGTTCTGCTTGTGTGACGTGTCCGTTATTTGGGCTCTGCTTGTGACATGTGGTGTGTCTGATGTGTGCCCTCTGCTTGTGTGATGTGTCTCATGTACGAGCTCTGCTTTGTGATGTGATCTGTGCCCACTGCTTGTGTGATGTGTCTGATCTGTGCACTTTCCTTGTGACAAGTCTGAGGTGTGCAATCGGCTTGGGACATGTCTAAAGTGTGCACTCTGCTGTTATGACATTTCCGATGTGTGCTTTGCTTGTGTAATGTATCTAATGTGTGCACTCTGCTTGTGTGAGGTGTCTGATGTGTGTGCTCTGCTTGTGACATGTGATGTGCGCATTCTGCTTGTGCGTCATGCCAGACGTGTGCATTCTGCTTCAGTGACGTGTCTGATGCGTGGAGTGAGTTTGTGTAATTTACCACCCTTTAATCTCATAAGTGTCTAACCTGCCGCACCATTTTGCAATGGGGATTAAACTTCATAAAATGAGAAAAATGTCCAGATCTGCAGATCACTTTGGGCTCCAGGGGTGGGACACCCACTAATAAAGTAAGTCATGTCCTCAGGCCCAGCGCCAGAACCCGGCATACCTGGGCATCTGCCGGGGCCCTGAAGAAGTGAGGGGGCCCACAGCTGTCTGTGAGTGGAAGCAGTGAGGATACTCGCTCACACACAGATGCCCTCTCTCTCTCTTCTGATCTGCACTGATCTATATGATTGGTACACAGCAGGAGAGGAAGCTTACCTGGAGCTGAACGCAGGCTGAGGGACCTTCCAGTCATGTGACTGGTCACATGACTGAAATCAAGGCCCAGGAAGATTCTGCAGCTGCTTAACATGTGCAGCCTCCGTGTAGCTCAGCACTGATCAAGAACAGCTAGATGTGGTAATGTATAGTGTGTGTAAATGTAGAGCTGTGTGTATCTGTGTGCGAGTATATATCTATAAATGCATGTATTGTCCATGTAGTAGAGCGGTGTGTGTATCTGTATGTGCATGTAGCAAAGCTGGGAATGTAGTGTGCATGTAGCAGAGCTGGGTGTGTAGTATGCATGTAGTGTCCATGTAGCAGAATTGTGTGTGTCTGACTGCAGACACCGATCACCAACCTATTCCCATCTTGGCCTCCTGCTGCCCTTGGCCCAATGACACACATTACACATGAATTTCTTTGTTGGACGGGTACGGCCACAGATTTATTTTAATTCCAACCATTAACTAATTCTCCTATTTTGTAAACCATCATCATCACAGTTGAAGTAATTTGCCAATTGCGAGACTCCCGGTGAGCATGTTTTCAATCAACTCCACCATTACATCTCCAGATTTATAATCCACCACCAGCTATGACTTGTCATAAAGAATTCAACCAAAAGCACTAAAACAGAAACACAATAGTAAGAACACATGACATATAACCAAATAAAACCTCTCAATAAGGGGGGCGTGGCCTGGATATGGCGGGGAACGGACGCTAGGAAGACGAGCTCCTGTCCCCTAGACGCCATAGGGCTAATACAGCCAGTGCAGGACCCTTGAGACCAATTTATATGTCGGCTAAACGGAGGAGTGTGCGTCTCCAACCCTCCAGGGAGCCGTCAGTGCCGCCAGCTGCGAGGATCTCACGCTACCTCCGAAGCAGCTCTGCACCAGCCGCGGGCAAGATGGCGGCGGGGGCTCCGCAGGACGCCTTTGATGGTGGTGCCGGGGAAGCGGCAGAGGCGGCCAGGAGATCCGTAGCTACTCCCCCACAGCTCGATGCGGCACAGGAGACCGGAGGAGACCGCCGATCTAATATAGTATTGTGCGTCCCTTCCCTCCCTCCCCCGACGCCTGCAGCACATGTACAGGAGGATACAGCAAACGCCATTATAGCCTCTGCAGACACTGGCCAGTCTAACACGGGCCGAGCAGCAGCAGGTGCTGCTGACCACCTGCTGCTTGTCACACCATTAGTCCCCCTGAATGATGAGGACTGGCCCCTGATAGATAAAAACGGAGGTCCTATGGACACTTGTTATGGATCCCCTATAGATAATAGGGAAGGTGGAATAGTGGTAGAGAGCCACAGGGACCAGAAATTGCCAGGTACACCTATAGGCATGCCGGGAAGTACGGGGCTAACCCCCTCACAGCAACTGATGAGAGGGGACATAGAGGCAAGAGAGGAGAAGGTACCCATGGACAGGGGTTCTTCTATAGACAGTTGGGAAAGAGCCCCCCAGCCCCTGAATACTACTCCGATGCAGACTGCTACATACACTGGAGACCTTATATCCCCCAGCTATCTATCGACGCCTCCAGCTTCTGGGGGTCAGAAGATATGGGACGACCTCAGGCTGAGGATCCAGGCTATCCCCACCAGGGAGGAAATGGAGGGCTTTATAGCACGGATGGAGGCCTCCTTTAAAGCCGAATCATCTGAACTTAAAGGGGAGATCAACAGACTGAGCCTTAGAGTGCATTCTAATGAAACGTCCTCTCAGAGTTTAGACAAGAGACTGAGGTTTCTAGAAGATACTGTAAGCTCGCAAGCCTCTCACATGGAACGGAGGTTAGATTCCATGGAAGACCTTGAGAATCGAGAGAGGAGGAACAACATTAGAATTAGAGGGCTTCCTGAGAGAGTAGGACCTAGGGATCTCGATAACGCCCTTAGAGTCATTTTTAACTCTATTAGAGAGGTTCCTAAGGATTCGGTCTTGGAGTTCGATAGGGCGCATAGATCCCTGGGGCCCCCACCTTTGGAAGGAGATAGGCCCAGAGATGTAATATGCAGGATTCACAAATACAGAATAAAAGAGTCCATTTTTTCCAAAGCACGGGTCAAAGGACAGGTGCGGTACCAGGAATACCCTCTACAACTAACTATTAGCAGACTTATCGAGACGTACCCTCCAAAAATGAAGAGCATTTCACCCTCTCTTAGAGGCCCTAAGACAGCAGGTCATGCCCTACACGTGGGCTTCCCGTTCCACCTCCAGGTACGGAGAGATGGGGTGACTCATTTTGTTACGCACCCACGAGGGGTACCTGAATTCACAGCTGCATTAGGCCTTCCCTCGATCCTTTATAAACATGGAGGATTGGCCGGATATGTTGATCAACCCGGTCGGATCCCACACGTTCCAGAACCAATCAGAGAGAAAAGGAGGAAGGGGAGAGGAGCTTCTCGGAGGAGGAGGAACAGAGGATGGAGAGGGGAATCGTTGGGCGAGGATTGAGGACCCTCTACTTTCTCTATGTTTAATACTTGCTTTATCCTTTTGTTCCACTGTTGCTTTTTTTTTTCCACAGATGGGGCGCCGGACAAAGCCGTTGACATTACCCGCACAGCATTAAGTGGGCAAATGCTTATTACGGTCTTATATTCTGTTATTATGTTTACAAAAAAAAAACAAAAAACGATGTTGAGCATGACACTACTCTTGCTCCAGCTCAGATATTTTAGTTGCATTTGATACTCGATTTGGAAGACTCCTTGAATTACTTGTTTAAGTAGTTTAGTGCCTTCACAAGGGTCTTCATGCAACGCTATATGAGAAGATTCAGCCCGTGGTTTAGGGGACGTCCCCAAAGTAGACAGGTTACACCTCACCGGGAGTGTCTCCTGACTTCAGGATAGACAGGTCGATTAGACCACCCTATATTGCTATCTCAGATTATTCTGGGAATCCTCTAAAGTTTGATATATCTTCTCTTTTCCACTTTTTCTAAGCTTGATTACCCTTGGGTTTCTCTGCCCTCTCTTTTTACTTGTCTCCTTTTACTCTCCTTATTCTAACTCTTTACAACCCACTACTCCCCCTTCTGGCTCCTTGTTGGCCATGTCTTCTGTAAAAATCTGCTCATTTAATGTACGGGGATTCAACACCCCTCAAAAGAGGTCACAGATCCTGTACCATGCCCATAAGCAGAAGTGTCAGATTCTCATGCTGCAGGAGACTCATTTTAAATCTGGACATGTCCCAAGTCTCCGCAATAAATACTTCTCCGTTTGGTATCACAGCACCAATCCGGAGGCAAGGACGAAAGGTGTATCCATTGCGATTCACAGGTCACTTTCTCACGAGATCCTAGACGTATGCATAGATCCTCAGGGTCATTATGTGTTCCTTAGGGCGAGAATAGCCGGATCCCTACTAACTTTCGCCAATTGGTATTTACCCAATAGATTTCAGACAAAAACGTGCAGATTGTACCTGAAGCGCCTGACGGAATTTGCAGAGGGATCAGTCGTCATCAGAGGAGACCTCAATTTCACCCTGGACCCGGCAGCTGACTCGTCCTCGGGTAAGAGATCTATACCTAATAAAAAACTCACTTCACTGAAAGGGTTCCTTCACACACTGAGGCTAATTGACGTTTGGAGGATTTTGAATCCCCAGGGGAGGGACTTCACGTATTTTTCTCCACTACACAATTCTTACAGCAGAATTGATCTATTCTTTATAAGCCATAGTTTACTATCATGGAACCCTGAGGCATCTATAGGAGATATTTTTCTCTCCGATTATGCCCCCACTTTTCTGTCCCTTACGCTCCCTAATACTAGTAGACGACCATGGACCTGGAGGCTGAATGACCATTTATTGAAAGATGAGATGTGTATGTCTGAGGTGAGAGAGACTATCCAATCCTTTAGACGGGACCACGCGATAGACCCCACACCTCCACCCACTAAGTGGGAAACTCTGAAATGTGTTTTGAGGGGAGTTTTCATAAAGCATGGTGCCCGTCTGAAGAAAAATAATGCAGAAAAAGTGGTAAGTCTCCTCTCTCAGATACATACGTTAGAAATCTCACACAAGCGGAATCTATCAGAACTGACATTAGCTGACTTAACATCGAAAAAGATAGAACTTAAAAACTTACTAGACCAGAAATACCACAGATATACTGAAAAGTCCAAAAGTTATTTTTACTCCAACTCGGACAAATGCGGGCGCCCCCTGGCCCGACTGCTCCATCCTCGTCTAAATCCGCCCTTTGTTCCATTTGTTGCAACCAAAAAAGGCAGACGAACATATATCTCGAACAAAATTTTGGAGGAATTCAAGAAATACTACTGTGATCTTTATAATATCAAGGGACACTTCTCCGAGCTCCCATCCTCTGAGTTGTCGGATAGGATTAAAGAATACATTGCCCAGATGGGGATCCTGTCTCTGGCTAGAGAGACAGCTACGATATTAGAAGACGATATCTCTGAGGAGGAATTGTCGCGGGCAATTCAATCTACTCCTTCAGGGAAATGCCCGGGCCCAGACGGGTTTTTGCCCAATTTTTATAAAACGCTCAAGTCCCAGCTGGCCCCAGTGATGTTGACGGCCTTTAATGCAATACTTCAGGGATCGGATTTTGTGCCTCAATCCTTGGAAGCCCATATCAGTGTCATCCCTAAATCAGGGAAAGATCCATCTTTGGTTTCGAACTACAGGCCGATTTCGTTGCTAAATGTGGATGTAAAACTCTTTTCTAAATTATTGGCTGACCGTTTGGCACCTCTCCTCCCTTCTGTAATCAATGCGGACCAGGTGGGCTTTGTCAGAGGCCGGGAAGCTAGGGACAATACTATTAGAACCTTGCTCCTTATAGCCAAGGCCAAAAGCTATTCGCTTCCACTAGGCCTGCTTTCGGTGGATGCTGAGAAGGCCTTTGACAGAGTCCATTGGGGTTCATGAGGGAGGCACTGATACAACTTGGCCTGGGCCCTAGGTTCCTGCACGGAATCCTATCCTTATATTCCTCCCCTTCTGCTAAGGTGAGGATAGGAGGAGCCTTATCCTCTTCGTTCAAAATAACAAACGGTACCAGGCAGGGTTGCCCGTTGTCACCCCTACTGTACATTATCGTAATGGAACATCTCGCTACGGCGCTTAGCGACAACACAAGTATTCATGGGATTAAGCTGGGACAGAGCCATCACAATCTAGCCTTATTTGCCGATGACCTCCTACTGTATATTTCACTTCCCCTAGTCTTTATTCCATCTGTTTTAAAGGAGTTTGAACGGTTTGGACATTTAAGCAATTTTAAAGTGAATTGCTCGAAGACCGAAGCACTTAATGTCTCTTTGCCCGGAGATTTGGTGCACCGTCTTTCTAATCAGTTCCCGTTCAGATAGAGGGGAGAGGCCATTAAGTATTTAGGAATTTTTATTCCAAATGATCTTAAACAACTATTTAACTTAAACTATCGGCCCCATTTGACCAGCATAGAATCGGCATTTACCTCTTATAGACAGCTAAAATTGTCCTGGTTCGGAAGGATGAACGTGATCAAAATGGATGTCTTGCCCCGACTTCTATATACCTTTCAAGCGGTTCCTGTCCGGTTTGATAGGTTTTTTTTATCCAAACTGCAATCTATGATAGGTAGATTTGTTTGGGGGGGCAAGAAACCCAGATTACGGATGTCTATCCTCTCTATGCCTAAATCCAGGGGAGGGGCTGGACTGCCCAATTTACAGACATACTTTTTGGCTTCCTCTCTCGTTAGAGCTCTGGACTGGCAGTATTGTGGACCCTCCAAAAAATGGATTGAGGTGGAGCAGAAGGGTCTGGGGATTCCGCTGAAATATCTGCTTTGGATTCCCCCTAGAGACTTTCCAGACGTAGAACCCTTAACAGACATGACTTGGTCGACTTTGAAGGTGTGGCTCTCAGTGACGAAAACTCTTCATTTGAACGATAGACTTAGCCCTTTGACCCCCCCTTTTCTCCAACCCATCTTTCCCACCAGGGTTTGGAAGACAGAGATTTTTATGCTGGCAGAGTGTGAATGATATCCGAGTCGGCCAGACTCTATCCGACGGCGATTTACCCTCATTGACAGAGCTTCAATCTAAAGACCCTTTGAGGCCACTTAGATGGTTTGAATTTTTTTAATACAGAGCATATCTATACTCTGCTGACCATACGTGTAGGGTGAGATCGACGACCAACATCTTGGAAAAGTTATTCCAATTAGAATCGCCCTTGAGGCGCAAAATCTCGGCTCTATATCAGGCCTTAGGCTCCGTAAGAATTCAGGACACTCCATATTTTCAGCGAGCTCGGGAGAGGGAGCTGGAGAGCAGCATCTCAGATAGTGATTGGCAGAAATGCTTTCTATTTACTCACAAACTAGCCAGTGCTTGTATAGCACAAGAAAGAAGCTATAAGCTGCTCACCAGATGGTACCTATGCCCGGCAACCCTACGGAGTATGTTTCCTGGAACCCTCGACACATGCTGGCGATGCGGAGAGGACATAGGTACAATGCTGCACATGTGGTGGAGTTGTAGTGGGATCCGGCGGTTTTGGTCTGAGGTATTTAATGCATACACCCGGATAACAGGTAAACAGGCTGAATGCTGCCCAGAGTCAGAACTGCTCTCCATTTTCCCTGGTCCTATTGGACTTCAAAAAAGAGAGATTCTCCTATTTTGTGTTTCAGCCGCACGTGCTGTGATCCCAAGGTTCTGGAAATCAACCCGGGTTCTAACTTTACATGAATGGTTCAGGAATTGATGGACATCTAGCGGATGGAGGAGCTTACAGCAGAGGCATCCGGATCACGTGACAAATTCTCAGAGACTTGGTTTCCCTGGATAGTTTTCCAGGACTCCACTGACTTTAGGGACATATTAGCGGGACCTCTGGCCACCGGGGGGAGTCAGGTTGACCTGTTTCCTCCTTTCTTCTGTTTTATACCCTCTTCTCTCTATGGCCTCACTTTCCCCGACACTTCAGTAGACATGGAATGATATTGAATTCTCATAGTTGTAAGAATCCTTCTTAATAAAGGGCTCTACTCTTTGGAGACCTAGGCGTTGTCTGAGGTCGCCTGGACCGTGAGACAGGGGGTCCCAAGAGATAACAACTTTAATACATGGCTTATACAATAGTACGATTAGAGTAACAATAATTTTGATGAGGCTCTACGATTTCACAAGACTAGTTTATTTCATAATTCATAGAAAGGTTACACTTTGTTTAGAATTACAGCTTATGCCGTTGCGTACGTGATACTAAGAGATGATACAGTTGAATAATTGTTATCTACTTTACAGTCGCTACCAATACTGTGACTTTTCTTCTAATCCTCACTGTTTTACCTCACAAATGTATGCATACCTATGTTCAGTTCTTACAATTTTCAGTAAAATAAGATTCACCATAAAACCTCTCAATAAGGGTGGAGAAGGCAATCGATAAGAGGGGGGGAATTGGCTTTGTTTGGGGTTTCAAAAAAGAGGAAAAATATTGAAATATTGTAATTATTATTGTAATTATTGCTGTATTGTATGTTCATCTACCATAATATTTAATAAAATATATCTGATTAAAAAAAAATATAATAATAATAATTATATATAATGAAAAAATGGAAACAATATTTAAAAATATCTTAATTTACTCAGTACTATGTATGAGTTAGGTGCAGAAATACAAGCATTAGACACTTTGGAATGCTATAAATGAGGTTAATAATGGTTGTCTGAGGATTATTCTTCCGCACTGAAAGCACTTATGCAATCGGGTACTCAAGATCTTTTGTCAGCAGCACCCTTTGCAATTGCCGACCAATGACATTCCAGACGGGCATGATGGGAGAAAAATCTGAAGATGCTGCATGCCATGGTAGCAGGCTTCTCACATTAACACAAGAAACAAGCCGATTGGCAATATTGTATTCAAAAATGGCTTCTGGGACACTTTGGAAAATTATCTGCACCACTGATTCCATGACTAAATCAATGTAATGTTAGGCTATTATTGCATCTGGAATAAAGTCCCAATCATTACAGGAGCTATGGAAGACTGAAGTAACCAAAATTCAAGTTATTGCAATACTCAGTTGTCACACAATTTAGTTTGAGTTACCGTTTATGGTTTTGCCCTAAGGCAGTTGTGGCGCCACTGTGACCAGGGTGGCTACAGGTAAGAACTGCAGCCAGGAAGGAGGAAGACGTTTTTCTACAAACACCTTCATAAACACACCCACAGACACAAGACCCAACCCGGAGCCCGGGACTCTAGACGGGTAAGGGGTGGTAGGGCCAGTCACAAGTGGGTGGGACGTAGGCAAGGTGACGGACCGGGTACATAAGGGGAAAACCAGGAAGTAGTAGTAGTAGCAAGTACGGAGAGCAACACCTTGGCCACAAGCTGGTGACCTGAGGACCTGGAGGCCTCAGCACTTATAGCCAGGAGTAAAGAGTAAACCCTGTGTTTTGAAATGTATATAGTTAATTTATGGTTAATGCAACGTTTAAGTACCATGCCTCCTTAATTGGAAGAAAAGAACTGCTTAATGTTATGTGTAAAATAAAAATGTTTTTCAGGGGGAACAATGCCGGTCGGTCGGCGTGGGGACATGACGGTTTAACTGCAGGGGAATGTGGCTCCCCTGCAACCAGGGAGGCCACAGGTAAGAACTGCAGCCAGGAAGGAGGAAGACAGTTTACTACAAACACCTTCATAAACACACCCACAGACACAAGATCCAACCCGGAGCCCGGGTCCCTAGGTGGGCAAGGGGTGGTAGGGCGAGTCACAAGTATGTGGGACGTTGGCATAAGGGGAAAACCAGGAAGTAACAGTAAAGACGTAGTAGGCCAGAGGGTGCCGAGCAGTAAAGACTGAGGAGAACTGAGCACCGAACCAGTGCAGCTGGGTCCGAGGAAAACGGCAGCGGTGCCAGAGGATGACCGGAGGGAAGGATCCCCTATGTACGCCGTAGTCACATGGGTAGGAAAGGGCCTGGTGCTCCCCTGAAACACAGGGACACTGGAAGGCTAGGCTGGGACCAGAGAGTCGGCTCTGAGGTGACTGTAGCAACAAGCCGGATCACAGACATACACACGGGAGCTCAGATTCCAAGTCTGATCTCCTAACATACGTGCAGGAGGTACAGTAACATATAGGGCTCAGAGCTTGCTACCCAAACATAGGGAGAAGCCAAACAAGAACCCGAGTCACCTACCATACAGCACACTGGGGAAGAACAGTTTAGAAGAGCCTGAAAGGAATCAAGCAGGAGAAGGGTCTTAAGGCAGGAACCTGGCTGCAGAAGGGTTAATTGACTGTGTGGAGCTAACTGTGAGGAACAGCTTTGTGTACCAGCTGAACTGTAATGTGAAGAACTTGAGTAAAACCCGGTGAACCCTGCCAGTGTCTGCAGTGTGTTTTCCTGCATGTTGAACTGTTATATTCACCCTGTCAGGAGCAGCCCGACCCACGGCGGGCTCACCCATCTGGCTGCAGCCCCATCCATCCTCCTGGCAGAAGTAGCAGCAGCGGTGGTCCCCCATTTACCACAACCCGTGGGTGGCGTCACGACAATCCTTGTAAATAACCCCAACCTTTACTTGTGGGCTCGGGACATGGTCCGGACCAAGACTGCCATGATAACCCCTGTGATACCCTGGTCCGGTACCGAGAACCCCGTCCCAGTGGGCTCCGCACAGTGATCACCAATCTTTCTGACTTTGACAGCCACACTCAGCTTTGAGAGAGGGTTGCGAGCCACATTTAGCTCCCACCTGGATGACTTTAGTGTCAAACAGAGCTTCCATTACCAGTATAATGACAGCCAACAGTTTTCAGAAATCACACTTGGACAGTATACCAAGGTCCAAGGGTTCCTACAATACCTTATTCAGTATTCTCTCATCAAGCACTCAAACCACACTATCACATACATCAACTATGATCATCCTATAAACCCCACAGGCCAGTATATGGGGATTCAGATCTGCTCTGCAGAGCGGGGCTACTGATATCATTCACCATTTGGAGACAAACCTGCTTTTCATAGCTGTTTGCCAGATCAGGTTCTAATGTCACAAGCTGACAGACAGCCACAAACCACACATCTTGGCCACATGAGCCAGAGGCTAAGGATCCCTGCCTTTAAAGGGCTTGTACAGACGATAGTATTAAATGCCTGTGTGCTGTCTGTATGCAAAACCGATAGCATGTTTACAACACACTGTCCAAGGCACATTAATGTGGTAGTTCATGTGAGGGTTTTTACACATGGACCTATTGTCTGCATGCAATACTATGATCCAATATCTTTTAATTAGATCTGCCCATTATAATTCAATGGACAAAAACATATACAGATCCATATGTCAATGCATTTTTCACAGATCCATTACAATTATGTAAATGGAAAAACTGTATTTGACCTTTATGTTTATGTAAAAAAAGGATGTACAAAACGGACATAAGATTGCATATGGATATAAAAAACGGACTCACAGAAGGTGTACGGATGAATGAAAAGAAGTCAGTGTTTTCTGATTGAAAACTGATCATTTTGCATTTGCTCTTTTAAACTTGGCCTTATGCTCCTAGCAATAAGTGTCATCAAAACAAACTATTCTTGAATTGAGACGGCAGGTACAGATACTGTAAATCTCTCAAGATCAGGAACTATTAAGAGGGAATGCAGTACACAGCTGCTCATTTACACTTTGCGAATGATTTTAGACTACCCATTCAAACTAATGGTATCATCTATAAAATAATCTAGGGGATCCCTCACTATAGTAATGCAGATATGATCTGAAAGGGAACATGGGCATCTTCAGGTGGAAATAAAGAAATATTGACAATATGATAACAGGTAAGAAGACCAAATAAGTCTTCAAATCCATAGATGTACTTGACGGGCACTATGCCCTGGATCACTGCTTAACAACAAAGGATGCAACAGAGACCTGCACTTGGCAGAACCAGGATGAAAGACCAAAACAGATTTTCAAATTAAATTAATTACATTTTTGTAAAACAAAGATCACTATTGTCCAAACAGACTATGGTATTTTCTTCAGTTCTAAATGTTGCATAGTAAAGAAGTGAGACAGGAAATACTCTTGGCGAAGAACTGTGATAAAACCTGGAAAAGCAAAGTAAAGGCCCCGTCACACATAACGACGCACCAATATGCTGAGATCGCTGGTGTGTCGTTTTTCACATCACTGGTAAGATGTCAAACAGGTATCTCACCAGCGATGTCACCAACTTTCCAGAATTATACCGAGGTCGTTGGGAATTGTCACTCCATAGCGTAGAATTGAGATTGTTGTCGTTGTCCCTTTCAAACACAATGATGCAGAACTCCCAGCGGGAGCCCAACGACGTAGAAATGACCCAGAGCAGTGTGTAGCGATCAACGATCTCACAGCAGGGGCCACATCGTTGGAACGACATTGTTAGCAGGATCGTTGTTACGTCACAAAATCTGTGACGTTACAACAATCTCGTTAGCGATCTTGTTATGTGTGACAGGGATTTAAGCAAGCAAATCATTATTGCATTTTCATCTTTTTTTGTTGCTGTTTGGTGTTTTGCACCTTTTGTGACGGTTTAAGTGTTTACCTGTTTTTGTTTTGTTTTTATTTGCCATTGTGGGTGGGGGTTAGGGCTTTACCTGATCGATCATTTGTGACTTCAAAAAGTACTTTTATTTTATTTATTATTTCTACAGAAAAGTAGAACATTTTTCACTTTGTACAAAACGAATGTACCACATACGCCATTTTGATGATTTTCGTGAAAAAAAAAAGCAGCAAATACCACAAATTTAAAAAAGAAAAGTGACTTAACAAAAATCCTTAGTTGATGAATTGAACCGATAAACGTTCTTACTTTGGTTTAGGGCAGAGACACACTTATGCAAGCTGCATGCGAGTGTCTCACATGCATCTCGCATGAGTCGCCCGGCTGCCGGGTCTCTGAACGGGAGTGTGGAGCTGCTAAGAGTATTTCTATGGAGCTTCACGCTCCCGTTCAGAGAGGCCAGGTGACTCATGCGAGATGCATGCGAAATACTCGCATAGCGTTTCTCTGCCCAAAGGCTGTGTCAATGTGTTCAGTAATCATATGTATGAAGCAGACTACGTAAACGAAAAAAGTTTCATACATATGAAAAGCTGAAAATTATTTTTAACTGATTTGTGCACTTTGGCCATAATTCACCATTTGTGGATTTTGTGGTATTATTGCAGACCAAAGAACTGTCTGGGGACTTGTGTCGGGCCCACTGGGACAGGGGTACTCAGTACCAGACCGGTTCTGCTACAAGGGAAGTCACGGGTGGTCCTGGTCCGGTCCGTGTCCCGGGCTTGGCAATAAAAGGGGAATATTTACAGGGGATTGTCAGTTGTGACGCCACCCACTATATGCGGCCAGTGATGGGGCCGCTGCTGCTGCAGAACCTCCGGGGACAATGGAATAGCAGCTTAGATGGTATAGTTCCAGTGGGTAGAACTGTGTTCCCCGGGGCAGCAAGCATTAAGTCTATTGTGGAATGTTCAGTACACTTACTGTGCAGACGCTGCAGGGATCTCTCCTCTTTGCTGGTACTGACAGGCTGTGCTGTGGATCTGCAGGTGGAGGGCTTTCTGTAATCCTGTATGGAGAGAATCGCTTTCATGCAGAGACACAAGGGAGGCAATCTCAGGGTTTTCCGTGTTTACTCTCAGTTCTTCAGACAGTTCACAAGTCAGTTACAGTTCTTACAAAGTTCAGTACAAGTACACGGGCACACTCTCCCTCTCTCCGGGTTACCTTTACTCTGCAGCCAGGTCTCTCTCTCTGTGACCCCTCACACAGTCTCTGTGTCCTTTTCGGGCTATTAACGGTCTCTGGTCTACTTCGTTGTGTGTGACACCGGACAGTATGGCGGTGACTCGGGCCCCTGTGGGTCCTCCTGTTTGTCACTGAGCTGCCTGTCCTTTGGGGTAGGGACCCTAACGTGAAGCTGTGGTCCCCCGTTGTGTTGTTTGGGGATTCCGGGTAAACTACGGTCCCCTCTGGAGCCGACACTCTACTCAGCCCAGCCTCCAGCAGTCCTCAAGTGTGAGGCTCTATCAGGCTCTCTCTCTGCGTCTCTCGGTATCATAGGAGGGCTACTCCGCCTGCAGTCTGTAGCTTCAGCTGTATTCCTAGGGCCCGGGTATCACCGTCCCTCTCTCTCTCCTCACACTCCTGGTGGTATTGGCTTCGGACGTGCTTTCTCACTCCTCCGGCTCACACTGGCTCGGTACAGATTCTGCGCTCCTACACCGTACACTCTCAGGACATGTGAGTCTTTCTGTCTGCTCAGCTTCACTCAGCCTTCTGATGCTCTCTGGCCTGCGCTCCTCAGCTTCTGGTCTCTGTCTTTGCTGTTCAGCTCACTATGGCCTACTCTTGGTCTTGTCTGGTCGGCACCCTGGGCCTACTGAACTCCTTTCTCCTCCCCCTCACTATTTCTACTGTCAAGTCACCTGACTACGTGTGTGCCCAACCCACTCCTCTAAATCCACCACCCCTCAATTGCCTAGAGTCTTCCAATCTTAGGGCTGGATGCTACCATCTACTACACGTGGGTTGTGTGGGCTGTGAGGGTGTTGCTGTGCAACAAGTGTCCTACCTGCCTGGCTGCAGTTCCCTTTTGTGGCCTCCTGGACGCAGGGGTGCCACACTTGAGAAACCAAATTGTGAGGAAGCATGAGCAATCTCAAGGCTACAAGTCCATCTCCAAAGACCTGAATGTTCCTGTGTCTACCGTGCGCAGTGTTATCAAAAAGTTTAAAGCCCATGGCACTGTGGCTAACCTCCCTAGATGTGGACGGAAAAGAAAAATTGACGAGAGATTTCAACACAAGATTGCGCGGATGGTGGATAAAGAACCTTAACTAACATCCAAACAAGTTCAAGCTGCCCTGCAGTCCGAGGGTACAACAGTGTCAACCCGTACTATCTGTCGGTGTCTGAATGAAAAGGGACTGTATGGTAGGATACCCAGGAAGACCCCACTTCTTACCCGGAGACATAAAAAAGCCAGGCTGGAGTTTGACAAAACTTACCTGAGAAAGCCTAAAACGTTTTGGAAGAATGTTCTCTGGTCAGATGAGACAAAAGTAGAGCTTTTTGGGCAAAGGCATCAACATAGAGTTTACAGGAGAAAAAAAGAGGCATTCAAAGAAAGAACACAGTCCCTACAGTCAAACATGGCAGAGGTTTCCTGATGTTTTGGGGCTGCTTTGCTGCCTTTGGCACTGGACTGCTTGACCGTATGCATGGCATTGTTAAGTCTGAAGACTACCAACAAATTTTGCAGCATAATGTAGGGCCCAGTGTGAGAAAGCTGGGTCTCCCTCAGAGGTCATGGGTCTTCCAGCAGGACAATGACCCAAAACACACTTTAAAAAGCACTAGAAAATGGTTTGAGAGAAAGCACAGGAGACTTCTAAGGTGACCAGCAATGAGTCCAGACCTGAATCCCATAGAACACCTGTGGAGAGACCTAAAAATGGCAGTTTGGAGAAGGCACCCTTCAAATATCAGGGACCTGGAGCAGTTTGCCAAAGAAGAATGGTCTAAAATTCCAGCAGAGCATTGTAAGAAACTCACTGATGGTTACTGAAAGCGGTTGATCGCAGTTATTTTGGCTAAAAGTTGTGCAACCAAGTATTAGGCTGAGGGTGCCAATACTTTTGTCTGGTACATTTTTGGAGTTTTGTGTGAAATGGTAAATGTATTGCTTTTTGCTTCATTCTCTTTTGTGTTTTTTCATTGAAGACAACTTAAATGAAGATAATAACACCAAAGAATTTGTGATTGCAATCATTTTCAGGAAGAAACTGAGTACTATCCGACAAAATTGCAGGGGTGTCAATACTTTTGGCCACAATTGTAAATCCAAATGTGAGAGACTATACGTTCTTCTCCACCCCACACAATTCACATGGCAGGATTGATTTTTTTCTCCTTAGCCACAAAGCCCTAGCATGGGACCCGAAGACGTCCATAGGAAGTTTCTTGTGGTCGGACCATGCCCCTGTCTTTTTAGACATTAGCCCTCCTGACTCAGTTGCACGCCCGTGGTCGTGGAGACTGAACGACAATCTCTTGAAAGACCCGACATGCATAGCAGACATTAAAGCGACCATAGATCAGTTTCAGAAAGAACATGCCCATGACACCACCTCTATGCCCACTAAATGGGAAGCCCTTAAGTGTGTCATTCGCGGAGTTCTCAGCAGCCATGGCTGCCGTCTTAAACGTATGAAAAACAGGGAAATTACGGAGCTCCTAGATAGAATCCAATCCCTAGAGAAGACACAAGGCAGATCTGTCCCCGGAGGTGCAAGTGTACTGCCCCGGGGTATGGGAACTCGGATGTCTGGGCCCTCTGCTTCGGTGGGGGGATCTCACTGGTGTCTTGCCCAGACCCGTGGCCCTGTGGGGGATACAGTCGCCAAATAAAAAGGGGTTGCAGTCTTTATCACGTGCGACCTGTAGTGCCTGGTGACTAGACACCAGCGCCGCCACAGTCCTCCGGAGGGTGATGGTATTGCAGCTAGGGTGGAGCAGCTCCCTACAGGTAGAGCTAATCCTCCAGGGCAGTGTTACCTGATGCTGGCACGATACAAACCATTGAGAAAAGTCAATGAAGCCGGACAGAGACACAGAGGCACTTCACTCTTCCAGGTACTTTACTGGTAAAAGACACTGAACAAGACGGTGATACAGTTCACAGTACTCCAGCAGAACTGCCAGCCGGGTAGTCGCAGCAGAATGCAGAATCTGTGGAAGTCTCTGGTGGTACCTTCATGGATCTACCCTTGTCCTGTCCCTTCTCTCTCCTCTCGTGGTCTGCTTCTTGGGCAGTAGTACGTCCCAGGGGATAAACACCCTGACAACGTATTCGGAGCCGGGATGAGTGCAGTCGGAGGGTGAACAGACCTGTGTTGTCAGACCAGTGAACTCTGGGTGAACAAGTCAGGACCTTTCTGTCTGGGCTACTTCTCTCTGGACCTCTTTTGAAGCCCCCTTTTCTCTCTCGGGTAAGCTCCTGTTCTCAGTCTTTCCTCGGGGAAGACACTCCTGAAGACTCCCCGTGTGTTCCACCTTGCTCCTCTCACACTTTCCACACTCTCACTAACTCTGTGACCTCCCCCCGGTTGTATTGGTGGGTGCGTGTTTGGGATCAGATCCTCCCACAGTGTTCTGCATTTTACTTGCAACAGGGATGACTACACACTCATCTTTGGGTGCAGCACCCCACGTGTGACGCCTGACCAGTTGGGCACACACAAGCAGAATTGATTAAATGTAGAGACGACCTGAAGTCCCTCCTGGCCGAAAAATCTCTCCATTATTGACATCAACTTAAAAATGTTCTCTACGGCCAGGCTAATAAATGTGGTCGCCTGCTGGCCTGCCTCTTGCACCCTCGGAGTCAGAATACCTATATTCCCTCCTTTCAGAGTCAATCTGGCTATAAAATATCAAAGCCAATTGAAATCTTTGAGCTGATGAGACGAGATTACCAATCTTTATACAATATTAATGTGAATCATCCAGTGCACTGGACACTCGATCCTCAGCCCCATATAGAGAAATATGTCTCAGATACTGCCCTCCCGACTTTAGATGCAGACCTAGCAGCACACCTTAAGGAGGATTTTACAGCTATGGAAATAGATTAAGTTGTTCAAAATGACCCCGCAGGGAAGAGTCCTGGCCCAGATGGCTTCTCTCCACTCTCCACAATCAGTTTCGGACTCAACTCAGACCTTTCTAAATGTAAGAGGGGTTTGATGTTTGATAAGCACCCATAATCCATTGGCACTGATCTTTCAGAACCCAGATTTCCTCCGAGGCAGATGCAGGGAAAGGTTTATGGGATGGCACATTAGATCAGGCATACGTATAGGACAAATTGGAGTGGCGGAATCATCCCGTCCATCAGATCACTACAGGAGGAATCCCCAGCTAGGATGATTTCTTGGCTGGAGTACGAACAGTTGAGGTCACTTATGAGAAGAGGACGACAAGACAGGGCCTCTCAACCCAATATGACCTGTTTAGAACAATTTCTCCTACAGATGTCACCCCAAGCATTTGATTTCCCTTCTTTATAAGGAACTCACTAAAGGGCCCGTCACACAGGGACATATCGCCGGCGATGTTGCCGGCAACTGAGGGGCGTGGCCAGGTTGCGGCGACATCGCCGGCGAGTTGCCTCGTTTGACAGGGCGATAATCAGGCGATGAATCGCCTGAGCAACATCGCCAGGTTTCCCAACAAAGTTGGGAAACCTGGCGATGTTGGTCAGGCGATCCTGCCTGATCGCCCTGTGTAACGCGGCAACCTGCAATGTTGCGGGCGATTCCGCCTATATCCAACATTGCGAGTTATCGCTCGCTGGGTTGCTGGGCAACCCAGCGAGCGATAGCCGCGGCAACTAGCAGAGCAGATATTCAGCAAACACCTGTTAGACTTTGGGCAAATTAAAGGGGTAGAGCACACTATACCCACAGGTAACCAAAAGCCTATTAAAGAGAGGTATAGACCATTACCACCTGCTCACTATCAAACCACCAAAGACATGCTCAAAGAGATGAAAAATGCAGGTGTAAGAAGAAACAGTTGTAGCCCCTGGGCAGCGCCTTTAGTGTTGGTTAAAAAGAAGGACGGGACTATGACAATGTGCGTAGACTACCGGCAGATCAACCGCATTACACACAAGGATGCATATCCGTTACCTAGGACTGAGGAGTCATTAGCCGCATTAAAATCTGCTAACTACTTTTCTACCTTAGATCTGACTAGTGGGTATTGGCAAGTTCCTGTGGCAGAGGTTGACAAGGAGAAGACAGCGTTTACTACGCCGATGGGCCTCAGTGAGTTTAATTGTATGCCGTTTGGACTCTGCAACGCACCTGGTGCCTTCCAGCGCCTGATGGAGAGCTGCCTAGGCCATAAGAACTTTGAAACTGTCCTCCTGTACCTGGATGACATCAGTTTACTCCAAGACATATGAACAACATCTACAAGACCTGGCAAAAGTGTTTGAAGCCTTGTCTGGATACGGCATGAAGATCAAACCATCCAAGTGCCACCTTCTCAAGCCAAAGGTGCAGTACCTAGGACATGTCGTGAGTTCAGAGGGAGTAGCACCGGATCCTGATAAA
>JARQOC010000003.1:683120863-683160136 GCA_033576535.1 Allobates femoralis | reverse complement strand
TCTCTCTTGTCTAGACCCGACTCCTTCTCTTCTCCTACTCCTAACACTGCCCTTGCACTCCGCCCACCAGGACCTTGGATTGGCCCTCTATGTTAAGTGATGCATGCAGGGTTTGGATCTCTAAGTTAACCATATGACTGTTGGGTCGGAGAATATTGCTGCTGCATTTATGGCTGCAATACCCTCCTGTGACGCACTCGTTGCGGGGCGCCACACAGAAGTGGAAGAAGACGTGGTGGATGATCCAGTAACTGACCCAATCTGGCAGGAGGACATGCAGAGCGAGGACAGCAGTGCACAGGGGGAGCTAGGCGTAGCATCACAACAGGCCAGAAGAAGCAGGGTGGTGTCCGCAGGCAGAAGGCAGGCAACCGTACCCCGGAACAACAACACGACAGAAGTTGCCAGTACAACTGTTAGGTCTTCCCGAGTCTGGCTGTTTTTTAAGGTGTCGGCTGATAATTCCAAAAAGGCCATTTGCAACACCTGCCATGCCAGCATCTGCAGGGGTAGCAAAAGTAGCAGCCTGACCACCACCAGCATGATCAGGCACATGTCAGCAAAGCACCCGACTTTGTGGGATGTACACCAGAGTCCAGGAGCAGTGTCTGCGGGTTACACCGCTGCGTCTTCCACTGTTGTGCGTGCAAGACAATCCCTGTCCATACTGCATGCAAAGATGCCTCCTGTCCTTCACCTGTAGTTGCACAAGCAGAAATAGCACCATCATCAACCTTTTCCTTGTCCCAGCGCAGCGTCCAGTTATCCATACACCAATCTTTGGAACGCAGGCGCAAATACGTTGCCAACGCCCCACATGCCACAGTTCTAAACGCACACATTTCGCGACTGCTTGCGCTGGAAATGTTGCCTTTTAGGCTAGTGGAGACAGAAGCATTCCGCAACCTGATGGCGGCGGCTGTCCCACGTTACTCGGTCCCCAGCCGCCACTATTTTTCCCAGTGTGCCGTCCCCGCATTACATAAGCATGTATCACAAAACATCATACGTGCCCTTAACAACGCAGTTTCAGGCAAAGTCCACCTAACCACGGACACGTGGACAAGTGCTTGTGGGCAGGGCGGGTACATCTCGCTGACGGCACACCGGGTTAATATTCTGGAAGCCGGGACCCAGTCTGAGCTTGGGATGGAACACGTCCTTCCGACACCAAGGATTTCAGGCCCTAACTCAGTCAGGGTTTCACCCACAGTGTACAGCTCCAAACATCATGCTTCTCAGCCTCCTCCTCCTCCTCCACTTCACCCTCCACACCAGTACCAAGCTGGAAGCACTGCAGCACTGCCTCTGCTAAGCGGCAACAGGCTGTGCTGAAGCTAATATGCATAGGTGACAAACCCCACAATGCTGAAGAGTTGTGGACAGCTCTGAAACAGCAGGCATATCACTGGCTCACGCCGCTCAACCTACAGCCAGGCATGGTCGTGTGTGACAATGGCCAGAACCTGGTGGCGGCTCTGAGGCGAGGCGAGCTGACACATGTTCCATGCGTGGCCCATGTGCTCAACCTCGTGGTTCAGCGGTTTATTAAATCCTACCCGGAGCTGTCGGATCTGCTCGTCAAAGTATGCCGCCTGTGTGCCCATTTTAGAAAGTCACCTACGGCTTCTGCCAGCATTGCCGGCTTTCAGCGGCGTTTTCAGCTTCCGGCTCACATACTGGTGTGTGATGTCCCCACGCGTTGGAATTCCACACTGCACATGTTGGTCAGGATATGTGAGCAGAAGAGGGCAGTTCTTGAGTACCAGCATCAACATAAGACCTCAGGAGTGGACATGGATGTCCGACATATGTACCGTCCTTCAAAACGTTAAGTACTCCACCAAGATGGTGAGCGACGATGACGCCATCATTAGCGTCACCATTCCACTTCTCTGTCTTCTAAAACGCTCTCTGCTCAAAATCAAAGACGATGCATTGCAGGCGGAGCACGATGAGTTGCAGCAAGAAACCGTACTGGGTGATTACACACAGCCCAGCCTCATCTCATCCCAACGTGCATTGGAGGACTATGACGAGGAGGAGGATGAAGAAATAGAGCTACTTTCATGCTTAATTGACGGGAATACATGCACAACCGTCAGACAGTCGGTTCAGCGTGGATGGCCAGAGGACAGGGGAGAGGAGGAGGAGGAGAATGATGAGGCCAGCATGGACAGTCATGCTGTTTGTGAGGACCTTGAAGTCTTGCCTGTTAACAGTCTGGCGCACATGGCTGACTTTATGTTACGCTGCCTGTCTCATGACCCTCGGCGTTATCAACATCTTGGCAGACACTACTGGTTGGTGACACTTTTAGACCCATGCTACAAGGAGAACTTTATTACTCTTATTCCCGAGGCGGAGAGGTCTACAAAATGCTGCAGTACCAGAAGGCCATAGTCGCGGAATTAGTGAAAAAATTCCCTTCTGAAAACGCTAACGGCAGAGGTCACAATTCGGTGGACAACCAAGGCGTCTAGCCGAGAGAGGCACAAGTCCAATCCAGTAGAGGTAGGGGAACACTCTCAAAGATCTGGGACAGTTTTCTCAGCACCTCCTGTAGCACAGGCCCTGAGGTGCGGGGTAGTGTCACAAGGACTGCAAAGTTTGCGAAGATGCTGAGGGAGTACCTTGCTGATCGTACAAAAGTGCTCCTAGACTCCTCTGTGCCTTCTAATTATTGGGTATCCAAGCTGGACACGTGGCAGGAATTGGCTCTCTACGCCTTGGAAGTCCTGGCCTGCCCTGCCGCTAGCATTTTTTCAGAGCGTGTTTTTAGTGCCGCAGGTTGAATCATTACTGATAAGCGCACCCGCCAGTCAACTGAAAATGCTGACAGGCTGACTCTGATCAAGATGAACAAGGGTTGGATTGGGCCTGACTTCACCACACCACCACCAAATGATAGCGGAATTTAAATTTTGTGCCGGTAAATTGCCATGCACCTCCGCACACCCACACCATGGGTACACACTTCATGACTTTGGCTACTTGCTGTACTGCTCCTCCTTCTCCTCATCCGCCACCATCATATGATCAGTGCGACCGTGGTTCATGATGCCATGAAAACATAATTTTTTTACATCATATTTATGATGATGATGATGACCCTAACCGTTCAAAAGTTAGGCAGTAGTTTCATGTATACCCCCCAGGGGTAAATGTTTTAGTCCATGCTTACAGAATAAGCATTACAAGTACAGAAGACCTGCTTCTATGTCATGGGAACAATATTTAGAGGCTCTCCTCCATGTTTCTTTCCAGGGGCATTGAAATGCCTCCCAATGTTTAGCAGCCCTGCCTAGGGCAATCCTACAAAAAACCCACTTCCTTATAATGGGCACATTATTAAAAGAGGCCCTCATGCATGCCTCTATCCAGGGGCATAAGAGTGCCACACAATTTTTGGATGCCCTGCCTAGGGCAATACTACAAAAGACCCACTTCCTTAAAATGGGCACAATATTTAAAGAGGCCTTCATGTACATCTCTTGCCAGGGGCATCAGAGTGCAACACAATTTTTGGCTTCCCTGCCTAGGGCAATACTACAAAAGACCCACTTCCTTAAAATGGGCACATTATTTAAAGCGAACCTGTCACTCCCCCTGGACATCAAAAGCTATAATAGCCACCTTCTGCAGCACTAAGGCTGCATTCAGGGAAGGTGGCTATAAGCTTTAAGCTATAAGCCCGACGACTTCCTGGACACCCGGCGCACAGCGCATGCGCGGCTCCATAGACGAGAACGGAGGCGCGCGTTCATGAGGGGAGGCAGCAGGCGAGCACCATGACTGACAAGAGGAGGCGGGTCGGAGGAGCGCGAAACCCCGCCTCCCGGTCTTAGGTCTTCTTAAGAGTAAGCCTTTATATAAGTTCATATTTAATAGTATAAAGGGCATCAAAAGCTTATAGCCACCTTCCCTGAATGCAGCCTTAGTGCTGCAGAAGGTGGCTATTATAGCTTTTGATGTCCAGGGGGGGTGACAGGTTCGCTTTAAAGAGACTCTCATGCACATCTCTATCCAGGGGCATTGGGGTGCCACACAATTTTTGGCTTCCCTGCCTAGGGCAATACTACAAAAGACCCACTTCCTTAAAATGGGCACATTATTTAAAGAGGCCTTCATGTATGTCTCTTCCCAGGGTCATCGGAGTGCCACACAATTTTATTAAAGATAAATCTTTCATGTAATCCAAAAAACTAACATACACCAACTCTGTCTCAAGTGTGTATGAGCCCTTAATATTTTCTCCTGGAAAATCCATTTTGGTTTCATTTTGTAACGTTTTCTTGACAGTCTGTAAAAGTGGTGTAATAATCTGACAACATTGTTCACAGCAGTGACCTTGGAGTCCGAAATGCTTACAGTGGTCCCATGTCATTTCAGCACTATTCTGATACTTTTGTGACATTTTTAGGGTTTATCCATGCTGCCGGGGGTCATGCCAGAAAAATATTCAGGTCTCCCATAGGATAACATTGGGCTCGGTGCTCGGGCCGAGTACACGAGTATCTTGGGATGCTCGGCCCGAACTTCGAGCACCCGAGCATTTTAGTACTCGCTCATCTCTAAAGGTACCTTTACACGCCGCGACGGCAGGCTGGATACATCCCGCTACTTCACGTGCACGAGCACGCTCAAACGGTTACAAACGGTCAACGCATCACCTTTACACGCCGCGACAAGATGCGCTACGCCACGCTACATCTATAGCTAGCTACATCGCCGGGTGTCTCAAGTAGCCAGCTGTAGCTCATTTACACACCGCTATAACCAGCTACTATGGGCGTACCTGGTGCAGCAGGGCCAGCACATAGGCGTGCCACAATTGTGGATTACGAGCCGTCCGTACGCTGATAGGACAAAGCAATAACATCCTGATTGGGCAGGCAACGCAGGAGGCTGAGTAATACAGCACGCTCGAGCGATTGTGTAGTGTGACTCGTCAGCTCCTTAAATATGCCTCCCTATGCAGCGACTACCAATCGTCATGCAGCAGCTTCCACCAATGATCGCACATGGGGCGCGGTAACACGGAGCCAGGGTCACGCCTTAGCTACATTGCAGCTACATCGCAGGCTGTCCCGAGTTCCCTTCCGTTGCTTCTTTACACGCCGATACAGCTCGCTACCATCGGCGTTGTAGCCATCAGTTTTCGAGCACAGCTAGGAAACAGATGTATCTGTTGCCGGCTGTATCGTCACGTCTTCAGACGCCGCTACGACGGGCTACATTGGCGCTACAAGCTACATTTGTAGCCTGTAGCGGGATGTATCCAGCCTGCCGTCGCGGCGTGTAAAGGTACCTTAAAGGTCTGTATAGATACTATATAGACCACATTGTATGTATGACTGATTTATGGGCCATATATATATACAAATTGTCACTTTAGTGAAGAAGTGGGCAAACTCTAGTGCCACCTTTAGGAAGAAATCCTCAAACTCATAATGGACTCTTTAACAAGCCTTTTAATATGACCAAAGATTTGTGCCAGATCAGAACCCCAAACTACAGATGCTGCATTTCAGGGTAAGGCTCCATTCACACATATGCGTATTTTGTTGCGCTTTTTTGCAGCGATTTTTAGCAACGCAAAAAAGCGCAACAAAATATGCTGGGGCTTTCACACACCGCGCTTTCTTCACCCGATAAGTGCAGGTGATGTCACAGAGGGGAGGAAGAATCCTGCTTCCTTCTCCCCTCTGTGACATTTGTGACTGTCCCCATTAGATTTTGCAGTGCATTAATATATACTGCGAAATCAAAGTTAAATAAAGGCAAATGTATGAAAAATAATAAAGAATCAAATACTTATCCTTCCACACCTTTTCTCCGGTCTCCGGTGCAGAGGTATCATCCTGCCAGGGCCTGCTGTGATGTCAGAGTAACTTCACAGGCGCTGATTGTCTGCTCGCGGTCATGTGATAGATATCACATGACCGTGACGTCACTCTGACATCACCACAGGTCCTAGCAGTTCAATTCCTGCGGCGGCTCCTGGCTCCGGAACACCCGTCGGAGGGTAAGTATTTCATTCTTTATCATTTTTAATACATTTGTCTTTATTTAACTTTGATTTTGCAGTGTATATTAATACACTGCAAACTCAAATGGGGCCGGTCACAGGTGTCACAGAGGGGAGGAGGGTACCAGGATTCTTTCTCCCCTCTGTGACATGAGATGCAGCAGCTCCTGTCCTTATACGAAAAAGCGCTGGCGCTGCTGCGTAAAGGATTGACAAGGTCAATCTTTATACGCAGGCGTTTTTTCCTATAAAAGTGCAGCGTATTTTTACGCACTGTCTGCATGGCAAAGTGAATTTCCCATTCACTTTGCCGGCAGACAAAAGCACATTGAGTATTTTGAAAAGCACGCACAAAAATACGCAATGTGTGAACGCAGCCTAATTGCCCCTCATCAGTGCAGTGTGTGGGAATTCCGATCTGGCTATGTGAGAGGCTGAGACGAGGTCTGGGGAACTAGCTATTCTCCTAAGGAGAGGAAATTGCTGTATAACTGCTGTATGGACTACAAGACTGTATATATAATATAAACGCTACATGGACCACACTATATCTAACATAACGACTCCATGGACCAGGCTGTATATGTAACAGATATATAGACCAGACTATATAATATAACCGCTACATGGTCCACACTATCTCTAACATAACAACTCCATGGACCAGGCTGTATATGTAACAGATATATAGACCAGACTATATAATATAACCGCTATATGGCCCAGACTGTGTGTGTATGTGTTAGGGTCCTTTCACATCAGCGTTTTTAGCTGAATGCGGCAGATTTACAGCATCTGCCGACTAATGGCCAACTTGCAGTACACCTGCGGCAAGCCCCCATTCATTCTCTATGGGGCTTGGGGCAAGTGCGGTTTTGCAGCGATCTGGCAAATCCGACAGTTGCAGGGGGGCTGCATTGGGGGCAGCCCTTTGGCCATTGCTGTATATGGGCATTGCGACCATAATGTCTGGCTAGTACCATAGACCAGCACATTAAGAAGGGAAATGGCTAGAAAGGGGGCGGGGCTATTTGTGCACACACATACAGTACATAGGCTTTTTTGGGGTAAATGAGTGTAAGGCACGGGGTACATACCCGTGCATTATGGGTACACAAGCACACTCACCCCCCCACTCCTTCAATACATATCCTTGTGGAGCCCACTGGGACGGGGTACTCAGTACCAGACCGGGGTATCACAGGGGTTATCACGGCGGTCCTTGGTCCGGACCATGTCCCGAGCCCACAAGTTAAAGGGGTTATTTACAGGGATTGTCGTGACGCCACCCATGGTATGTGGTCAGGGTGACCACCGCTGCTGCAGAACCTCCGGGGATGATGGATGGCAGCCTGTGATGTGACGGCTCTCCACGGGCAGAGCCTGGTTCCCGGGGCAGTAGTGATGATAACAGTTTGTGAGGGAGTTGTTAGGTAGAACAGGGTTCGCAAGGATTACACGACTCACGGTCTTGTAGTTTTCCAAGTCTTTACTGTAGCAGATGGTATACAGCTGAGTACTGTCCACGGAGTCTGTACGGGAGCCGGGTTGCTCCCACCCTGGCCGGGTCCTTTGGCTCCCTGTTGCTGCGCTGTGTGTGTGGCCCTGCTGCTTCTTTAGCTAAGCTGCTGGCCCTGTCTCCCCTCATGGGTACCAACTTGCTAGGCAACTTGAGTCTTTTCCGTGTTCCTGACCCTGCCGTGTTGATTTGCTGTGGTACAGTGAAGATGTGGGACCTTCACTAATCCGGTATTCACTATGCTGCATATTTTAGACACAGTCCAGATCCGGCATCCGTTTTTTGCGCTTCTCTGGGGAGACTCATAGGATACTCAGTCTCCCGGGTGTGTTCCTCAGCTTCTCCTACTCCTACTCCTACTCCTTTCCTCAGACCTTGGCCGGCCTGGAAGTAGACAGTGGACCGTGGGTTGGGCCTAACGCAGCCCTTTTACACCCAGGTCTTTTTCCTCAGTCCTCTCAGGAACTGAACTAACTGCCACTTCCTCTCCACCCAGAATATATAGGGAAACAGCTTTAGCTCCCACTCCTGGCCTGGAGGCGCTAGTGTTGTGTTGTGGGTTGTGTGGGGTGTTAACCCTTGGTGATGTTTCCGTGGTACATGAACCCTAGGGTGCCACATTCCCATTTAGTTAAGAACAGTACTCCAGGATTGTGGAAAAACAAACAAACAACATATCAATACAATTAATATTTACAGAGTCTTAAAAATAAAAATATACAAAAACCACTGAAATTCAAAAAGAGTCCAAAAAAGTTCAAAAATAAATCAGTCCTTCTGGGGGTTTTGTCTATTGCCTCGGGGCTGGTAAATATATACAAGAAAGTCTATACCACAACCAGTTCCGTGGTAGAAATGGTCCGTAGTTAATAAAAAGAAAAAGTTCAAGAATACATAAAGAGTTCATACAGTATAGTCTCTGTAGGTACTGGGATTTTAATGTTGCAAACAAATATTAACTAGTTTCTACGGGTGTCTCTGGTTTAAGTGCAGTAGGCTCCTAAGCCCTCGGGTCACCGCATAAGAGGCCAAGTTCTCACTCTATGTAGCTGCCACCTAACACCAGGCTACTCTCACCCTTTTTTGTACACTTACACTTTACCGTGTTCTATTTAACGCTATAACAAACATATTTACATTTTACATTTGATTCCACACTTTAATCTCTGTACCTAGCTTGTATCTGACCCTGGGTACTTTGCTGTGATCTGCATACTGGGTGTACTTAGCATAATGGTGTGGGTGGACGTGTACCTATTTAGAGTATCTGCTACTACTGAGGATGGAGATCTGAGAGTAGGACTGGCAAGGTCACTGGGACCAGGAATTGGTTCTTCCTCTTCAGGCTCAACTTCCAGTTCTTCATGTCTTGGCGTTGGGTCTACCATTGGAGGGAAAGCAATCATGGGGACTACCACTGCTCCGTAGTAATTTGGCCATGTTTTGAGGAAATCTCCTAAGACGGTACGGAACACATCCTCTTCTTTCCTGACAGGTTGGACCTGTACGGGTAAGGTTACTTCTGGTGTCTTCAGGGTTTCAGGACACGGTTTAAGATGGTCTCTTGACACAACTGCTGACGTACTTCCTTCGTCCTTGCTGATTAGACACACTTTGGCATTGTCTAGATTTGATGGTAAGATGGTATGGGGTGGTTTCCCACTGATTATCCAATTTGTTGGTGCGTCTCTTTCTCTTGAGAACTTGCTCACCAGGTTGTAATGGGGTTGCTAGAGCATGTTGGTTAAAGGTTTTCTCTTGTCTTTCTCTAGCTTGCTGGAGACTTTTCTCTATGCAATCTTGTACTTGGCGATACTGCTGTTGACATAGGGTATCTCAATTGGATTCTTCAACTTCCGCATCTAGCTTCAGAATTCCCATATCTAAATCAATTGGCAGCTTACCGGGCCTTGCTCGCATAAGGTAGGCTGGGGTGCAGTTTGTAGAACTCACCGAGACATGGTTGTACAAGTCTACCAAATCGGGTAATTTCTCCAACCATTGATTTCTCTCTGACTCTGGTAAGGTTTTGAACAGGTCAATCACAATATGGTTCATCTTTTCGCATAAGCCATTGGTTTGGGGATGATAGCCTGTCGTGCGGATCTTCTTACAGCTGTACATGTTGCAGAATTCCTGGAAAATCTCTAAGGCTGGGGTCACACACACAGATATCTGTGCAGATATTATTCACAGATCTCTGGTTGAAGTGAAATCATGGACAAATTGGTCTATTTGTATATGGCCACAAAATGGATCAATTTGTCCATGATTTCACTTCAACCAGAGATCTGTGAACAATATCTGCCCAGATATCTGTGTGTGTGACCCCAGCCTAACTGGAAAGCTGGACCTTGATTTACAAGGACTTGTTCCGGGTAGCCATGAGGTCTACAGAAATGTGTCTGAAATGCTCTTCGCTGTCAGGTCCTTGACAGGTACCACCACCAAGAAGCGAAAGTAATGGTCCACGATGGTTAAGGCATAGACATAGCCTGACCGGCTTGGTGACAACTTGACGTGGTCTAACGCAACTAACTCAAGTGGTTGCTTGGTTACTATGGACTGGAGTGGGGCTCTCTGACTCTGTTGATCCTTTCTTCTGAGGTTGCACGGGCCACATTTTCTACACCAATCTTCAATTGATTTTCTCATGCCAACCCAGTAGAATCTCTCTCTTAAAGAGGACCTGTCACCAACCATACATGGTGATCTAATTACAGCACTGAATACAGCATATCTGCTGCATTCAGGCAAGGGGTCCCCCAGCCCTTGAGCTCCCCTGTACCCCGAGATAATACACTTTGAAAACTTACATAGTGGAGCCAAATAGGAGGTGACCAGCCGCCCCGCCTCCTGCTGTGACATCACCACTTGGAGCAGGGCGGGGAAAGGCGGTGACGTCACCGCACGAGGCGGGGCAATGTGGCCAGCACTGCAATAAGCTCTGTGTACTATGCAGCAGGCGAGGGAGACAATGATTGGCATCAGGGAGGCGGCGGTGGGCGGATTAAACATACAGGGGGTGTGAACCTGCCCTTTGGCTCCAGCCACAAGCCACCTCCTATTTGGCTCCACTATGTAAGTTTTCAAAGTGTATTATCTCGGGGTACAGGGGGGCTCAAGGGCTGGGGGACCCCTTACCTGAACGCAGCAGACATGCTGCATTCAGTGCTGTAATTAGATCACCATGTATGGTTGGTGACAGGTCCTCTGTAAGAGCTCTTCCAACTGCTTCCAGCTAAAATGACCTGCACCGTCGTGGTAGGCTTCTAAGACCATTTTGATGTCTCTCTTGGGTACGATAATCTGCCAGACCAACTCATGTGTTTTAAGGTTGGTGTTCCTTCTGCAGCTTCCCTTTATATAGGAACAACTTGCCTCTTTCTTTCCAGAGTTGTTGGGTCTCAGCTGAAGCGTTCTGATTAGGGTACGCACCTTTTTGTGTAAGCAGTTCTTTCACTAGCTTCACAGCTGGATCGCCATCATGGGTGTCAGCCCATCCATGGTGCGCTAACGGTTTGAGATTTGCCTTCTGTTGTTTTTGGTAGATGCCGGGTTGATACTGTTCTACCTTAAAACGGTGAAAGGCCGGTAGTTCAACTTCTTCCAGCTCCTCCAGTTCCTTTTCCACGTCTTTCAGGTGTGGCATCTGGGATAAGGCATCTGCATTCCCGTTCTTGCGGCCTGCCCTATATTTGATGACAAAATTGTAGTTAGACAGCCGGGCTATCCATTGCTGCTCCAACGCACCTAATTTTGCGAGTCCAGGTGGGTCAATGGGTTGTTATCAGTATAGATGGTAAATTCTGCAGCTGCCAGGTAGAGTTTGATTCGCTCAGTTACAGCCTTACTGCCAGTAGTTCTAACTTGAAGGAACTGTAATTCTCAGGGTTTCTTTCCGTAGGCCGGAGTTTCCTGCTTGCAAACGCAATAACTCTCTCTTTGCCTCCTGGCTTCTGTGACAGTACTGCTCCCAGTCCCACGTTGCTGGCATCCGTGTACAGAATGAAGGGTTGATGGTAATCTGGATACGCCAGGATCTTTTCTCCTGTCAGTGCCCACTTTAGCTTTTTGAAGGACTCTTCCCTCTCGTCACTCCACTGGAAAAGGGAATTACGGGTTGAAGACCTTTTTGACTGTCCTACCAGGATATATTGTAGGGAAGCTGCTAACTTTGCGAACCCCCTGATAAATCTTCTATAATAGCCCCACCAGTTCCAGGAATTGCCTCACGTCTTTCACATTAGTGGGTCTTGGCCAATCCCTTATCACTGTGACTTTATCAGGATCCGGCGCTACTCCCTCTGAACTCACGACATGTCCTAGGTACTGCACCTTTGGCTTGAGAAGGTGGCACTTGGATGGTTTGATCTTCATGCCGTATCCAGACAAGGCTTCAAACACTTTTGCCAGGTCTTGTAGATGTTATTCATATGTCTTGGAGTAGACTGATGTCATCCAGGTACAGGAGGACAGTTTCAAAGTTCTTATGGCCTAGGCAGCTCTCCATCAGGCGCTGGAAGGTACCAGGTGCGTTGCAGAGTCCAAACGGCATACAATTAAACTCACTGAGGCCCATCGGCATAGTAAACGCTGTCTTCTCCTTGTCAACCTCTGCCACAGGAACTTGCCAATACCCACTAGTCAGATCTAAGGTAGAAAAGTAGTTAGCAGATTTTAATGCTGCTAATGACTCCTCAGTCCTAGGTAACGGATATGCATCCTTGTGTGTAATGCGGTTGATCTGCCGGTAGTCTATGCACATTGTCATAGTCCCGTCCTTCTTTTTAACCAACACTAAAGGCGCTGCCCAGGGGCTACAACTGTCTCTTCTTACACCTGCATTTCTCATCTCTTTGAGCATGTCTTTGGTGGTTTGATAGTGAGCGGGTGGTAATGGTCTATACCTCTCTTTTATAGGCAGATGGTTACCTGTGGGTATAGTGTGCTCTACCCCTTTAATTTGCCCAAAGTCTAACAGGTGTTTGCTGAATATCTGCTCATATTCTTTTACTACCCGGTATACTCCATGCTTTTGATAGGGAGGTGTAGCTTTTGGCACCAATCCTCCAACTTTTCCCCTGAGCCATTGTCATCCGCCTGACTTGACGGGTTCAAGGGCTCGATAGCTGTGATGGCATTGTTATCAACCGTAAATAATTTAGCCATGGTAGCATACTTCGGTACGGTGACCTCATCTTCCCCGCAATTTAGAAGGCGTAATGGCACTCTTCCCCGGTGTACCTCAACTACTCCTCTGGCCGTCAGTATAGTGGGCCTACTGTCTGAGTACACGGGTTCTTCCAGGGCTTGATAGTCTCGCCCTTTAATGCTTATTGTGGCTCTACACCAGACCAATATTTCAGTTTTGGGAGGTATTACAATGGGTATCGGATCACTTACCCTTACACTGCCAATTTCACATCCTGATATTTCCACCTGTTGTTTCAGCATAAGGGCTTTTATTTCCTTTTGCAAGAGTCTCTGTTGCCCGTTTCTGGCAGTGTCGGCGATCTGCTGTAAGACAGTAATTACCTCGGAAAAACTATTTTCAATTACATTAATTCCTATCAACATTACTGGTTCACGTTCTCGCCGGTCAACATCTACAATAATAATACCCTGATTCTTCAATTCTACCTTCCCAATCTGAATGGTCATTTCTCTGGTACTATTTCACCATTGCTAGCCCATATGTTCAATGCAACGTTAGATGGACCACTAATAATGTCTGAATGAGCCCAGTACCTTCTGTAGAGAACATGTGGAATTGATGTTATCTGGGACCCGGTATCCAACAAGGCGCTGAAGGGAATGCCATCCAACATGATAGGGATGACTGGACAACCTCCCACGGACTTTGTCATACCAGGCTGAAGGACCTTGGGAGTTCATACCTGAGGAGCAGCCCTGCCTTCCCAGGGGATCCTTGTTTAAAGCACATTCCCGGGCAAAGTGACCTGGCTTCTTGCAACGGTGGCAAATGGGCTGTCCATCCAGCTGATAGCGGTCGCTGGGTCGTCCTCTCGTCACTTGGTACTTCCTGGGCCTCATCCATGGGACATCCTCCTTGCTGGTCGCCAACTCGATCTTGGGTGCAGGCTTGGGATCCACGCAGCTCCTTAATGACTTTAGCCATGGAAACAACAGTGTCCGTCAGGGCGTCTAGCTTTTGGTTGAGGGCCTCATTAGAGATAGGCTCTCTGTGTTCAGCAGCAGTCGCTAACATGGCAGATGATGCTCCTGGCTGCTGAGGTGCTGCTGTAGGGCCTTGAATAGAATTTAAATCCTGGGGCTCCTCTATTTTCTGGACACGGATGGCTCTATCTTTTAGCTGGGCAAAAGTGATTCCGAGATCCTGGATGGTCATCATGCTTAACTGTCCTCTGTGAGAAGGAGATAGGAGGCCCTCTATGAACTGATCTATCAGCATCTTGTCAGCTCCCGGGGCTAAGGCAGGTTCTGCTAGTTTAAGTGCTTTGAGAGCTTCATGCAAGTTTAAGGCATAGTCTCTTGCACTCTCTTTAGGCTTTTGTTGGCATCCATAGAACCTCATTTTAGCCCGTGTGTCAGCACTGGACTCAAATGCTGCTTTCAGTCCAGCCACAAGATGCTCTACAGTGTCTTTATCTGTGTCCGGCTAGGACGTAACCTCAAGCTGTGCATTGCCGGTTAACTGCCCAATAATCAGTGGCGCACCCAAGGGGGTGGACCTACATGTCTGGACCCCCCCTTTGGACGGCCCTGAGAAGCTGAGAAGCCGTTTTCGTGCAGTATTAAGCATTAATTAGGTATTCAAATTTACAAAAATCGCTTGGCTTTTAGGGGGGCTTCGCTCCCCCAAACCCCCCACCGGGGGCTTTGCCCCTCGGAACCCCGCTGGGGGGGTGACACCCCCCTTTAAGGGCCGGTGTGTGTTTCTTGGACCCCTACTTGGGAAATTTCTGGGTGCGCCACTGCCAATAATCATACCAACACACTGGGCTTCTGTTAGGGGGTACATAACGTAGTACGCTTTTATCTTTGTAATAAAGTCATTGAGGGTATTGGGCTCACCTGAGTATTGTGGTAGCCACATTGCTCCCGGAGTATACGGCATCAGGAACGGCATGATGGGTGCTGCTCCTTGCGCTGCAGCACCGCCGGGTACTCCGCTGCTGCTCGGTGCCGCAGAACTTCCGGGTGCTCTGCTGCTGCTTGGTGCAGCAGCATCTCCTTTTGTGACATTCTGTGCTCCCTTAGTTAATGTCGACCCTCCTGGTCTTCCGCTTCCGTCCGGATGTCTACTAAAGGTTCCGCGGTGTGACAGGGATTCTCTTCCCCTCCAAATTATATCAGAGCGCTTTGCAGAGTGCTGCCCACAATGACACGCCCCCTTTTCTTCCCGCGCGTCGAGTGCTTTGTAATGGCGGCAATTCAAAAATACAGTCCTTCTGGCGCAGTTTATATTCTGTTTGCCACGTGCTCTGTAATGGCGGCAGTTTCAAAACAGTTTCTCTCACAAATCACGGCACACAATGCCCGATTTATCGGGCATGGTAGATCCTGTTCGTGACGCCAAGTTGTGGAGCCCACTGGGATGGGGTACTCAGTACCGGACTGGGGTATCACAGGGGTTATCACGGCGGTCCTTGGTCCGGACCTTGTCCCGAGCCCACAAGTAAAAGGGGTTATTTACAGGGATTGTCGTGACGCCACCCATGGTATGTGGTCAGGGTGACCACCGCTGCAGCAGAACCTCCGGGGATGATGGATGGCAGCCTGTGATGTGACGGCTCTCCACGGGCAGAGCCTGGTCCCCGGGGCAGTAGTGATGAGGGAGTTTGTGAGGGAGAACAGGGTTCGCAAGGATTACACAGACTCACAGTTTTGTAGTTTTCCAAGTCTTTACTGTAGCAGATGGTATACAGCTGAGTACTGTCCACGGAGTCTGTACAAGAGCCAGGTTGCTCCCACCTGCCGGGTCCTTTGGCTCCCTGATACTGCGCTGTGTGTGTGGCCCTGCTGCCGCTTTAGCTAAGCTGCTGGCCCCGTCTCCCCTCACAGGTACCAACTTCCTAGGCAACTTGAGTCTTTTCCGTGTTCCTGACCCCGCCGTGTTGCTGTGCTGTGGTACAGTGAAGATGTGGGACCTTCACTAATCCGGTATTCACTATGCTGCGTGTGTCAGGCACAGTCCGGATCCGGCATCTGTTCTTTGCGCTTCTAAGGGGTGAGTCTTAGGGTACTCAGTCTCCCAGGTGTGTTCCTCAGCTTCTCCTACTCCTTTCCTCAGACCTCGCCGGCCTGGAAGTAGACAGTGGATCGTGGGTTGGGCCTAACGCAGCCCTTTTACACCCAGGTCTTTTTCCTGAAAAAAGCCATAGGATCTCCACATAAGGATGATAGAAGGACTATATTCTATAGGGTTCAACCTATAGATGCCATAGCCTAGTGGTAATCGCTGCTGCCTATCAAGGCAAAGGTGCCCAGTTCTAGCCTCGGTACAACCCATTTTTTTTTTTTAATTTTTGGGTTGCGCTTTTTAGAATCGCCTCACGCTGCATAACTTAAAAAAAAGCCTCGCCCAATGGCTAGTGGCCGATAATCGCCAGAGCACGGTGCCTGCCAAAGGGATAGCCTGCGGCCAGCTTCTGTCACCTATAGATAATGCCTTGGATGATGTACTGCTTAGGATTAAATTTACAGCCACGGCTGGGTACGTGGGGCACGGTGCAGGTAATTAACTGCTACATGGTTGCTGCCAGACCAGCCTCTCTGCAAGGTGGATCCAGCATGAATTATTTCGAAGCTGTAAGATCTGGCACCCAAACGATCCTGAAACAGCTGTTGCCTTCTCCTACATGGTGTATGGAAGGCGACACTTGTGGCTAACTGACGAGCCAACAGAGGGTATGGTCGATTGAGCAAGTGAATATATGGTACGAGGAGTTCGGATCCCATGCGGAGCATGAATAATAACTCCCTCATGGTGCTCCCTGCACCAAATATGCGCCCCCGCCCCCTCCTTCCCCCAGACCCCCTCCCCCCACACTCACTCTGTTCATCTCCAAAATATCCCACACCACACACCCATACCTGGGAATCATGGGTATGTGGCGCCCCGCAATCAGGTACCCACAGACCTTCCTAGTACACAGATAAATATCCACAGCAGGTACACCAGTGCAACCAACACCTTCCACCCCAGCACAGTAGGGGGAGCCCAACTTGCTGCCCTTAGGCAAGATCCCCTATAAATACTGATGCTGGGAAGGAGTTAGAGTGTGCAGACGCTAGGAGAGCTGTGTGGAGAGATTTTTCGGCCAGGAGGGACTTCAGGTCGTCTCTACATTTAATCAATTCTGCTTGTGTGGTGCCCAACTGGTCAGGCGTCACACGTGGGGTGCTGCACCCAAAGATGAGTGTGTAGTCATCCCTGTTGCAAGTAAAATGCAGGACACTGTGGGAGGATCTGATCCCAAACACACACCCACCAATACAACCGGGGGGAGGTCACTGAGTTAGTGAGAGTGTGGAAAGTGTGAGAGGAGCAAGGTGGAACACACGGGGAATCTTCAGGAGTGTCTTCCCCGAGGAAAGACGGAGAACAGGAGCTTGCCCGAGAGAGAAAAGGGGGCTTCAAAAGAGGTCCAGAGAGAAGTAGCCCAGACAGAAAAGTCCTGACTTGTTCACCCAGAGTTCACTGGTCTGACAACGCAGGCCTGTTCACCCTCCGACTGTACTCGTCCCGGCTCCGAATACGTTGTCAGGGTGTTTATCCCCTGGGACGTACTACTGCCCAAGAAGCAGACCACGAGAGGGGAGAGAAGGGACAGGACAAGGGTAGATCCAAGAAGGTACCACCAGAGACTTCCACAGATTCTGCATTCTGCTGCGACTACCCGGCCGGCAGTTCTGCTGGAGTACTGTGAACTGTATCACCGTCTTGTTCAGTGTCTTTTACCAGTAAAGTACCTGGAAGAGTGAAGTGCCTCTGTGTCTCTGTCCAGCTTCATTGACTTTTCTCAACGGTTTGCATCGTGCCAGCATCAGGTAACACTGCCCCGGAGGATTAGCTCTACCTGTAGGGAGCTGCTCCACCCTAGCTGCAATACCATCACCCTCCGGAGGACTGTGGCGGCGCTGGTGTCTTGTCACCAGGCACTACAATTCGCACGTGATAAAGACTGCAACCCCTTTTTATTTGGCGACTGTATCCCCCACAGGGCCACGGGTCTGGGCAAGACACCAGTGAGATCCCCCCACCGAAGCAGAGGGCCCAGACATCCGAGTTCCCATACCCTGGGGCAGTACACTTGCACCTCCGGGGACAGATGTGCCTTGTGTCTTCTCTAGGGATTGGATTCTATCTAGGAGCTCCGTAATTTCCCTGTTTTTCATACGTTTAAGACGGCAGCCATGGCTGATGAAAACTCCGCGAAGGACACACTTATGGGCTTCCCATTTAGTGGGCATAGAGGTGGTGTCATGGGCATGTTCTTTCTGAAACTGATCTATGGTCGCTTTAATGTCTGCTATGCATGTTGGGTCTTTCAAGAGATTGTCGTTCAGTCTCCACGACCACGGGCGTGCAACTGAGTCAGGAGGGCTAATGTCTAAAAAGACAGTGGCATGGTCCGACCACAAGAAACTTCCTATGGACGGCTTTGGGTCCCATGCTAGGGCTTTGTGGCTATGGAGGAAAAAATCAATCCTGCCATGTGAATTGTGTGGGGTGGAGAAGAACGTATAGTCTCTCACATTTGGATTTACAATTATGGCCAGAAGTATTGACACCCCTGCAATTTTGTCGGATAGTACTCAGTTTCTTCCTGAAAATGATTGCAATCACAAATTCTTTGGTGTTATTATCTTCATTTAATTTGTCTTCAATGAAAAAACACAAAAGAGAATGAAGCAAAAAGCAAAAAATTGACCATTTCACACAAAACTCCAAAAATGTACCAGACAAAAGTATTGGCACCCTCATCCTAATACTTGGTTGCACAACCTTTAGCCAAAATAACTGCGATCAACCGCTTTCAGTAACCATCAGTGAGTTTCTTACAATGCTCTGCTGGAACTTTAGACCATTCTTCTTTGGCAAACTGCTCCAGGTCCCTGATATTTGAAGGGTGCCTTCTCCAAACTGCCATTTTTAGGTCTCTCCACAGGTGTTCTATGGGATTCAGGTCTGGACTCATTGCTGGTCACCTTAGAAGTCTCCTGTGCTTTCTCTCAAACCATTTTCTAGTGCTTTTTAAAGTGTGTTTTGGGTCATTGTCCTGCTGAAAGACCCATGACCTCTGAGAGAGACCCAGCTTTTTCACACAGGGCCCTACATTATGCTGCAAAATTTGTTGGTAGTCTTCAGACTTAACAATGCCATGCATACGGTCAAGCAGTCCAGTGCCACAGGCAGCAAAGCAGCCCCAAAACATCAGGAAACCTCTGCCATGTTTGACTGTAGGGACTGTGTTCTTTCTTTGAATGCCTCTTTTTTTCTCCTGTAAACTCTATGTTGATGCCTTTGACCAAAAAGCTCTACTTTTGTCTCATCTGACCAGAGAACATTCTTCCAAAACGTTTTAGGCTTTCTCAGGTAAGTTTTGGCAAACTCCAGCCTGGCTTTTTTATGTCTCGGGGTAAGAAGTGGGGTCTTCCTGGGTATCCTACCATACAGTCCCTTTTCATTCAGATGCCGACAGATAGTACGGGTTGACACTGTTGTACCCTCGGACTGCAGGGCAGCTTGAACTTGTTTGGATGTTAGTTAAGGTTCTCTATCCACCATCCGCACAATCTTGTGTTGAAATCTCTCGTCAATTTTTCTTTTCCGTCCACATCTAGGGAGGTTAGCCACAGTGCCATGGGCTTTAAACTTATTGATAACACTGCGCACGGTAGACACAGGAACATTCAGGTCTTTGGAGATGGACTTGTAGCCTTGAGATTGCTCATGCTTCCTCACAATTTGGTTTCTCAAGTGTGGCGCCCATGCGTCCAGGAGGCCACAAAAGGGAACTGCAGCCAGGCAGGTAGGACACTTGTTGTACAACAACACCCTCACAGCCCACACAACCCACGTGTAGTAGATGGTAGCATCCAGCCCTAAGATTGGAAGACTCTAGGCAATTGAGGGGTGGTGGATTTAGAGGAGTGGGTTGGGCACACACGTAGTCAGGTGACTTGACAGTAGAAATAGTGAGGGGGAGGAGAAAGGAGTTCAGTAGGCCCAGGGTGCCGACCAGACAAGACCAAGAGTAGGCCATAGTGAGCTGAACAGCAAAGACAGAGACCAGAAGCTGAGGAGCGCAGGCCAGAGAGCAGCAGAAGGCTGAGTGAAGCTGAGCAGACAGAAAGACACACATGTCCTGAGAGTGTACGGTGTAGGAGCGCAGAATCTGTACCGAGCCAGTGTGAGCCGGAGGAGTGAGAAAGCACGTCCGAAGCCAATACCACCAGGAGTGTGAGGAGAGAGAGAGGGACGGTGATACCCGGGCCCTAGGAATACAGCTGAAGCTACCGACTGCAGGCGGAGTAGCCCTCCTATGATACCAAGAGACGCAGAGAGAAAGAGCCTGATAGAGCCTCACACTTGAGGACTGCTGGAGGCTGGGCTGAGTAGAGTGTCGGCTCTAGAGGGGACCGTAGTTTACCCGGAATCCCCAAACAACACAACGGGGGACCACAGCTTCACGTTAGGGTCCCTACCCCAAAGGACAGGCAGCTCAGTGACAAACAGGAGGACCCACAGGGGCCCGAGTCACCGGCTTACTGTCCGGTGTCACACACAACGAAGTAAACCAGAGACCGTTAAAAGCCCGAAAAGGACACAGAGACTGTGTGAGGGGTCACAGAGAGAGAGAGACCTGGCTACAGAGTAAAGGTAACCCGGAGAGAGGGAGAGTGTGCCCGTGTACTTGTACTGAACTTTGTAAGAACTGTAACTGACTTGTGAACTGTCTGAAGAACTGAGAGTAAACATGGAAAACCCTGAGATTGCCTCCCTTGTGTCTCTGCTTGAAAGCGATTCTCTCCATACAGGATTACAGAAAGCCCTCCACCTGCAGAGCCACAGCACAGCCTGTCAGTACCAGCAAAGAGGAGAGATCCCTGCAGCGTCTGCACAGTAAGTGTACTGAACATTCCACAATAGACTTAACCCTTACTGCCCCGGGGAACACAGTTCTACCCACTGGAACTATACCATCTAAGCTGCTATTCCATCGTCCCCGGAGGTTCTGCAGCAGCAGCGGCCCCATCACTGGCCCCATATAGTGGGTGGCGTCACGACTGACAATCCCCTGTAAATATTCCCCTTTTATTGCCGAGCCCGGGACACGGACCGGACCAGGACCACCCGTGACTTCCCTTGTAGCAGAACCGGTCCGGTACTGAGTACCCCCGTCCCAGTGGGCCCGACACAAGTCCCCAGACAGTTCTTTGGTCTGCAATAATTCCACAAATGGTGAATTATGGCCAAAGTGCACAAATCAGTTAAAAATGATTTTCAGCTTTTCATATGTATGAAACTTTTTTCGTTTACTTAGTCTGCTTCATACATATGATTACTGAACACATTGACACAGCCTTTGGGCAGAGAAACGCTATGCGAGTATTTCGCGTGCATCTCGCATGAGTCACCTGGCCTCTCTGAACGGGAGCGTGGAGCTCCATAGAAATACACTGAGCTCCACACTCCCGTTCAGAGACCCGGCAGCCGGGCGACTCATGCGAGATGCATGTGAGACACTCGCATGCAGCTTGCATAATTGTGTCTCTGCCCTAAACCAAAGTAAGAACGTTTATCGGTTCAATTTATCAACTGAGGATTTTTGTTAAGTCACTTTTCTTTTTTAAATTTGTGGTATTTGCTGTTTTTTTTTTTTCACGAAAATCATCAAAATGGCGTATGTGGTACATATGTTTTGTACAAAGTGAAAAATGTTCTACTTTTCTGTAGAAATAATAAATAAAATAAAATCGCAGGGGATTTGAGTACTTTTTGAAGTCACAAATGATCGATCAGGTAAAGCCCTAACCCCCACCCACAATGGCAAATAAAAACAAAACAAAAACAGGTAAACACTTAAACCGTCACAAAAGGTGCAAAACACCAAACAGCAACAAAAAAAGATGAAAATGCAATAATGATTTGCTTGCTTAAATCCCTGTCACACATAACGAGATCGTCAACTAGATTGTTGTAACGTCACAGATTTTGTGACGTAACAACGATCCTGCTAACAATGTCGTTCCAACGATGTGGCCCCTGCTGTGAGATCGTTGATCGTTACACACTGCTCTGGGTCATTTCTACGTCGTTGTGCTCCCGCTGGGAGTTCTGCATCATTGTGTTTGAAAGGGACAACGACAACAATCTCAATTCTACGCTATGGAGTGACAATTCCCAACGACCTCGGTATAATTCTGGAAAGTTGGTGACATCGCTGGTGAGATACCTGTTTGACATCTTACCAGTGATGTGAAAAACGACGCACCAGCGATCTCAGCATATTGGTGCGTCGTTATGTGTGACGGGGCCTTTACTTTGCTTTTCCAGGTTTTATCACAGTTCTTCGCCAAGAGTATTTCCTGTCTCACTTCTTTACTATGCAACATTTAGAACTGAAGAAAATACCATAGTCTGTTTGGACAATAGTGATCTTTGTTTTACAAAAATGTAATTAATTTAATTTGAAAATCTGTTTTGCTCTTTCATCCTGGTTCTGCCAAGTGCAGGTCTCTGTTGCATCCTTTGTTGTTAAGCAGTGATCCAGGGCGCAGTGCCCGTCAAGTACATCTATGGATTTGAAGACTTATTTGGTCTTCTTACCTGTTATCATATTGTCAATATTTCTTTATTTCCACCTGAAGATGCCCATGTTCCCTTTCAGATCATATCTGCATTACTATAGTGAGGGATCCCCTAGATTATTTTATAGATGATACCATTAGTTTGAATGGGTAGTCTAAAATCATTCGCAAAGTGTAAATGAGCAGCTGTGTACTGCATTCCCTCTTAATAGTTCCTGATCTTGAGAGATTTACAGTATCTGTACCTGCCGTCTCAATTCAAGAATAGTTTGTTTTGATGACACTTATTGCTAGGAGCATAAGGCCAAGTTTAAAAGAGCAAATGCAAAATAATCAGTTTTTCAATCAGAAAACACTGACTTCTTTTCATTCATCCGTACACCTTCTGTGAGTCCGTTTTTTATATCCATATGCAATCTTATGTCCGTTTTGTACATCCTTTTTTTACATAAACATAAAGGTCAAATACAGTTTTTCCATTTACATAATTGTAATGGATCTGTGAAAAATGCATTGACATAATGGATCTGTATATGTTTTTGTCCATTGAATTATAATGGGCAGATCTAATCAAAAGATATTGGATCATAGTATTGCATGCAGACTATAGGTCCATGTATAAAAACCCTCACATGAACTACCAATTAATGTGCCTTGGACAGTGTGTTGTTCACATGCTACCGGTTTTGCATACAGACAGCACACAGGCATTTAATACTATCGTCTGTACAAGCCCTTTAAAGGCAGGGATCCTTAGCCTCTGGCTCATGTGGCCAAGATATGTGGCTTGTGGCTGTCTGTCAGCTTGTGGCATTAGAACCTGATCTGGCAAACAGCTATGAAAAGCAGGTTTGTCTCCAAATGGTGAATGATATCAGTAGCCCCGCTCTGCAGAGCAGATCTGAATCCCCATATACTGGCCTGTGGGGTTTATAGGATGATCATAGTTGATGTATGTGATAGTGTGGTTTGAGTGCTTGATGAGAGAATACTGAATAAGGTATTGTAGGAACCCTTGGACCTTGGTATACTGTCCAAGTGTGATTTCTGAAAACTGTTGGCTGTCATTATACTGGTAATGGAAGCTCTGTTTGACACTAAAGTCATCCAGGTGGGAGCTAAATGTGGCTCGCAACCCTCTCTCAAAGCTGAGTGTGGCTGTCAAAGTCAGAAAGATTGGTGATCACTGTGCGGAGCCCACTGGGACGGGGTTCTCGGTACCGGACCAGGGTATTGTAGCGACCGGTGGTAAGGCCGCGGGTATGTGTGTATGATCTTTCTCAACAGAATCCCCATACTCAGGTTTAACCGGTAGTAACATTTCTTTACTGTAAAACATGTCTATAACACAGTCAACCGAACTATATGCGCACTTGTATGTATTAGAGTCTCTGAATCTTCACTTCTGCCGGGTACGCAGCAAGAAAAAAACACAACAATGAAGGTATCTTTCCCTAACTTTCCCTAAAATCACGTACCAGTCTTATCACAGAAGAAGATGTCGCTCCCACGTAGCAGGCCTGGGGATCTCCTCAGTCTTCTTCTTTGGTCTCCTTCCGCAGGTAACAGAATTTTTCTTTGTTAGTCTCTCCCAGTCTCAGGGCACACAGAGCAGCAGCAGAAGGGAGATCACAACAGCACAGAAGTCTCTCTCAGTCGGTCACAGCCCCTGCACATGCACTCTGGGTGCTCGGCGGGCAAGGTTTTGCAGAGCGGCCAGAGTCACAGCACCAAAGTCCAGTGGCCCAGGATCAGTCACAGGGGCTTCTGCGGGGTGATTTTTCCGGCAAGGTGTTGCAAAGTAGCCCTCTTTCAACAGACATCCGCAGGCAGATCTTCTCTGGTTCAACTCTGCGTCTGTACTGACTTCCTGAGTAAACACATTTGCTGAAAAAGGGAATTTCCCAGTTTGTTTTAGCACTTGTCCACAAGGGGCAGTGGCGGACTGTGCACAGCTCATTTCAGTATCAATTTCAATAATACAATCTGAATTGTACACCTCATTACATACCCCCCCACTTAAAGGTTGACAGTCCCTGTCAACAACCATCGGCTCCAAGGCAGTGATGGCCGTTGATATCACAGGGATTGATCTCCGGCGGAGTAGGGACCTCTGTTGGGAGAAACCGTCATCCCCCCGTTCACCTTCGCTCCCTTGTTCAGGGCTCACAATATCTCCAATAAACTCAGTCACGTTTTCTACCCGGGGAGAGTAGGATCGCCGGCGGTAGCGGCGCCGGTTGGGGGCAAATCTGCTTCCTTTAACGGGAACACCCCCAGGACCGGTGACGTCGGCGGCCTCTGTACCCTTCTCTCCCTTCACAACATCAAACTGTACCACCTCCCCATCACCAACGCTGCGGAGGCACTTGCGAGGATTGTTACGCTTTATGGCAGTCTGATGTACAAACACGTCATCCTTTGTGTCATTCCTGTTGATGAAGCCATACCCATCGCGGACATTAAACCACTTCACCGTCCCCTGGACCCGAGTGGCCAGCACTTGCTTATCGGTCTGGCTCTGTCTCTTCACACCCTTTTCCCTGATCTCCCCTGCCGAGCGAGCCGCTTTGGTGGGGGCGTCTAGTTTAAAGGTGGCTGCTGTTGTGGGGCATGGCTTGCTGGTTCTGGTATATCGGACCACGGGTGGAGGATGCGGACAACGGTTTGCCCTATGGCGGGGGTCACCGCATGTCCAGCACCTTCCCATAGGCCGACTGGGTTGCTGTCTCGCTTGCCTGTCCGCCTGTTGGTCTAGCAAGAGCTGAAGCTGTAGTATCTGTTTCTGCAACTCTGCTACTATCTGCTTCAATTCTTCCGTGTCACTGTTCGGAGTGCTGGCACTGGATATGGACCTGCAGGCCGTAGTATAAGTCTGGTTATCAGCTACTACCGGGAGGAGATTCTGTTGATCACACATCCTGCCGACTACGCCAGATGTAGCGACCGGTGGTAAGGCCGCGGGTATGTGTGTATGATCTTTCTCAACAGAATCCCCATACTCAGGTTTAACCGGTAGTAACATTTCTTTACTGTAAAACATGTCTATAACACAGTCAACCGAACTATATGCGCACTTGTATGTATTAGAGTCTCTGAATCTTCACTTCTGCCGGGTACGCAGCAAGAAAAAAACACAACAATGAAGGTATCTTTCCCTAACTTTCCCTAAAATCACGTACCAGTCTTATCACAGAAGAAGATGTCGCTCCCACGTAGCAGGCCTGGGGATCTCCTCAGTCTTCTTCTTTGGTCTCCTTCCGCAGGTAACAGAATTTTTCTTTGTTAGTCTCTCCCAGTCTCAGGGCACACAGAGCAGCAGCAGAAGGGAGATCACAACAGCACAGAAGTCTCTCTCAGTCGGTCACAGCCCCTGCACATGCACTCTGGGTGCTCGGCGGGCAAGGTTTTGCAGAGCGGCCAGAGTCACAGCACCAAAGTCCAGTGGCCCAGGATCAGTCACAGGGGCTTCTGCGGGGTGATTTTTCCGGCAAGGTGTTGCAAAGTAGCCCTCTTTCAACAGACATCCGCAGGCAGATCTTCTCTGGTTCAACTCTGTGTCTGTACTGACTTCCTGAGTAAACACATTTGCTGAAAAAGGGAATTTCCCAGTTTGTTTTAGCACTTGTCCACAAGGGGCAGTGGCGGACTGTGCACAGCTCATTTCAGTATCAATTTCAATAATACAATCTGAATTGTACACCTCATTACAGTATCACAGGGGTTATCATGGCAGTCTTGGTCCGGACCATGTCCTGAGCCCACAAGTAAAGGTTGGGGTTATTTACAAGGATTGTCGTGACGCCACCCACGGGTTGTGGTAAATGGGGGACCACCGCTGCTGCTACTTCTGCCAGGAGGATGGATGGGGCTGCAGCCGGATGGGTGAGCCTGCCGTGGGTCGGGCTGCTCCTGACAGGGTGAATATAACAGTTCAACATGCAGGAAAACACACTGCAGACACTGGCAGGGTTCACCGGGTTTTACTCAAGTTCTTCACATTACAGTTCAGCTTGTACACAAAGCTGTTCCCCACAGTTAGCTCCACACAGTCAATTAACCCTTCTGCAGCCAGGTTCCTGCCTTAAGACCCTTCTCCTGCTTGATTTCTTTCAGGCTCTTCTAAACTGTTCTTCCACAGTGTGCTGTATGGTAGGTGACTCAGGTTTTTGTTTGGCTTCTCCCTATGTTTGGGTAGCAAGCTCTGAGCCCTATATGTTACTGTACCTCCTGCACGTGTGTTAGGAGATCAGACTTGGAATCTGAGCTCCCCGTGTGTATGTCTGTGATCCGGCTTGTTGCTACGGTCACCTCAGAGCCGACTCTCTGCTCCCAGCCTAGCCTTCCAGTGTCCCTGTGTTTCAGGGGAGCACCAGGCCCTTTCCTACCCATGTGACTACGGCGTACATAGGGGATCCTTCCCTCCGGTCATCCTCTGGCACCGCTGCCATTTTCCTCGGACCCAGCTGCACTGGTTCGGTGCTCAGTTCTCCTCAGTCTTTACTGCTCGGCACCCTCTGGCCTACTGTTACTTCCTGGTTTTCCCCTTATGCCTACGTCCCACCGACTTGTGACTGGCCCTACCACCCCTTGCCCGCCTAGGGACCCGGGCTCCGGGTTGGAACTAGTGTCTGTGGGTGTGTTTATGAAGGTGTTTGTAGAAAACTGTCTTCCTCCTTCCTGGCTGCAGTTCTTACCTGTGGCCTCCCTGGTTGCAGGGGAGCCACATTCCTCCGCAGTTAAACCGTCATGTCCCCACGCCGACCGGCATTGTTCCCCCTGAAAAACATTTTTATTGTACACATAACATTAAGCAGTTCTTTTCTTCCAATTAAGGAGGCATGGTACTTAAACGTTGCATTAACCATAAATTAACTATATACATTTCAAAACACAGGGTTTACTCTTTACTCCTGGCAATAAGTGCTGAGGCCTCCAGGCCCTCAGGTCACCAGCTTGTGGCCAAGGTGTTGCTCTCCGTACTTGCTACTACTACTACTTCCTGGTTTTCCCCTTATGTACCCGGTCCGTCACCTTGCCTACGTCCCACCCACTTGTGACTGGCCCTACCACCCCTTACCCGTCTAGAGTCCCGGGCTCCGGGTTGGGTCTTGTGTCTGTGGGTGTGTTTATGAAGGTGTTTGTAGAAAAACGTCTTCCTCCATCCTGGCTGCAGTTCTTACCTGTAACCACCCTGGTTGCAGTGGCGCCACAACTTCCGTAGTGCAAAACCATTAACGGGAACTCAAACTAAATTGTGTGACAACTGAGTATTGCAATAACTTGAATTTTGGTTACTTCAGTCTTCCACAGCTCCTGTAATGATTGGGACTTTATTCCAGATGCAATAATAGCCTAACATTACATTGATTTAGTCATGGAACCAGTGGTGCAGATAATTTTCCAAAGTGTCCCAGAAGCCATTTTTCAATACAAAATTGCCAATCGGCTTGTTTCTTGTGTTAATGTGAGAAGCCTGCTACCATGGTATGCAGCGTCTTCAGATTTTTCTCCCATCATGCCCGTCTGGAATGTCATTGGTCGGCAATTGCAAAGGGTGCTGCTGACAAAAGATCTTGAGTACCCGATTGCATAAGTGCTTTCAGTGCGGAAGAATAATCCTCAGACAACCATTATTAACCTCATTTATAGCATTCCAAAGTGTCTAATGCTTGTATTTCTGCACCTAACTCATACATAATACTGAGTAAATTAAGATATTTTTAAATATTGTTTCCATTTTTTCATTATATATATAATTATTATTATTATATTTTTTTTTAATCAGATATATTTTATTAAATATTATGGTAGATGAACATACAATACAGCAATAATTACAATAATAATTACAATATTTCAATATTTTTCCTCTTTTTTTGAAACCCCAAACAAAGCCAATTTCCCCCCCCCCCCCGAACAAACCCCCTCCACCCCCCCCCTCCATGACATTGCATGAGCCCTGGCTAATCAAAAGCTACGCAGGAAGGTAAAATATTTGTGAGCGTTCCTGTCAGTTGCTGGGAACCACTGATCTAGAAACTAGACTGGAGTCTCATAAATTGATCCGCTTGTCTCTAGTAAAGCATAAAATCTTAAAAATGTAAGAGGAAAATCTTTTAACAGTTCATACAAAAAAATATATTGCACACAACAGAAAATCAAAGGACACAATTCATTTACAGGTGGGTTCTCTGGCTAATAAAAAGCCAGTTGCGGATCAGTGATGCAAGGCTGGCTCCAGGTTTTTGTGGGCCCCAGGCAAAAGAGTCTCAGTGGGCCCCTTTAACACTTCACCTCTGCCCCTTCCCTGCTGCCACATGTCCACACCACAAGCTGCACCCTTGGTTTAGACAGCTGAAAATTATACATTTAAACATGTCATCCTATTAATTAAAGCTTCCATGGCGGTGAAAAGGGAGGGGTCATTAGAACTAATTTTAATGTACTTGGGTAGAATACAGAGGCAATAAAGCTAAAGTTAGTGTCTCTCTACAGCAGTATGACACACACAGCTCTGCTATATGCCAATAGACATACATGGCTCTGCTACATGCACATGTCGACACACACAGCTCTGCCACAAGAACATTTAGACCAACACAGCTCTGCTACATGCACAATAGACACACAGCTCTCTTCTTGCCCTCTTACATCTGTTGTAAATGGTATAGCCTGTTGGGGCTCTGTATTTAAGCCCCTCCTTAACCCCCTCATACCTAGTGGTACAATACATATTGATATAAGCACAATGCGTAGATGAATTTGTCTCTTATCGATTGCCTTCTCCACCCTTATTGAGAGGTTTTATGGTAAATCTTATTTTATTGAAAATTGTAAGAACTGAACATAGGTATGCATAAATTTGTGAGGTAAAACAGTGAGGATTAGAAGAAAAGTCACAGTATTGGTAGCGACTGTAAAGTAGATAACAATTATTCAACTGTATCATCTCTTAGTATCACGTATGCAACGGCATAAGTTGTAATTCTAAACAAACAAAGTGTAACCTGTCTATGAATTATGAAATAAACTAGTCTTGTGAAATCGTAGAGCCTCATCAAAATTATTGTTACTCTAATCGTACTATTGTATAAGCCATGTATTAAAGTTGTTATCTCTTGGGACCCCCTGTCTCACGGTCCGGGCGACCTCAGACAACGCCTAGGTCTCCAAAGAGTAGAGCCCTTTATTAAGAAGGATTCTTACAACTATGAGAATTCAATATCATTCCATGTCTACTGAAGTTCAGGGGGGGTGGTCACATAGTAACCATACCTATTCTAAAAAAAGAAAGTGCAGAGGAAGATACGAAAAAGAAAGTGCAGAGGAAGATACGAAAAAGAAAGTGCAGAGGAAGATACGAAAAAGGAAGGAAGGAAGGAGACATTGGCAGTGTCGGGGAAAGTGAGGCCATAGAGAGAAGAGGGTATAAAACAGAAGAAAGGAGGAAACAGGTCAACCTGACTCCCCCGGTGGCCAGAGGTCCCGCTAATATGTCCCTAAAGTCAGTGGAGTCCTGGAAAACTATCCAGGGAAACCAAGTCTCTGAGAATTTGTCACGTGATCCGGATGCCTCTGCTGTAAGCTCCTCCATCCGCTAGATGTCCATCAATTCCCTGAACCATTCATGTAAAGTTAGAACCCGGGTTGATTTCCAGAACCTCGGGATCACAGCACGTGCGGCTGAAACACAAAATCGGAGAATCTCTCTTTTTTGAAGTCCAATAGGACCAGGGAAAATGGAGAGCAGTGCTGACTCTGGGCAGCATTCAGCCTGTTTACCTGTTATCCGGGTGTATGCATTAAATACCTCAGACCAAAACCGCCGGATCCCACAACTCCACCACATGTGCAGCATTGTACCTATGTCCTCTCCGCATCGCCAGCATGTGTCGAGGGTTCCAGGAAACATACTCCGTAGGGTTGCCGGGCATAGGTACCATCTGGTGAGCAGCTTATAGCTTCTTTCTTGTGCTATACAAGCACTGGCTAGTTTGTGAGTAAATAGAAAGCATTTCTGCCAATCACTATCTGAGATGCTGCTCTCCAGCTCCCTCTCCCGAGCTCGCTGAAAATATTTAGTGTCCTGAATTCTTACGGAGCCTAAGGCCTGATATAGAGCCGAGATTTTGCGCCTCAAGGGCGATTCTAATTGGAATAACTTTTCCAAGATGTTGGTCGTCGATCTCACCCTACACGTATGGTCAGCTGAGTATAGATATGCTCTGTATTAAAAAAATTCAAACCATCTAAGTGGCCTCAAAGGGTCTTTAGATTGAAGCTCTGTCAATGAGGGTAAATCGCCGTCGGATAGAGTCTGGCCGACTCGGATATCATTCACACTCTGCCAGCATAAAAATCTCTGCCTTCCAAACCCTGGTGGGAAAGATGGGTTGGAGAAAAGGGGGGGTCAAAGGGCTAAGTCTATCGTCCAAATGAAGAGTTTTCGTCACTGAGAGCCACACCTTCAAAGTCGACCAAGTCATGTCTGTTAAGGATTCTACGTCTGGAAAGTCTCTAGGGGGAATCCAAAGCAGATATTTCAGCGGAATCCCCAGACCCTTCTGCTCCACCTCAATCCATTTTTTGGAGGGTCCACAATACTGCCAGTCCAGAGCTCTAACGAGAGAGGAAGCCAAAAAGTATGTCTGTAAATTGGGCAGTCCAGCCCCTCCCCTGGATTTAGGCATAGAGAGGATAGACATCCGTAATCTGGGCTTCTTGCCCCCCCAAACAAATCTACCTATCATAGATTGCAGTTTGGAGAAAAAAACCCTATCAAACCGGACAGGAACCGCTTGAAAGGTATATAGAAGTCGGGGCAAGACATCCATTTTGATCACATTCATCCTTCCGAACCAGGACAATTTTAGCTGTCTATAAGAGGTAAATGCCGATTCTATGCTGGTCAAATGGGGCCGATAGTTTAAGTTAAATAGTTGTTTAAGATCATTTGGAATAAAAATTCCTAAATACTTAATGGCCTCTCCCCTCCATCTGAACGGGAACTGATTAGAAAGACGGTGAACCAAATCTCCGGGCAAAGAGACATTAAGTGCTTCGGTCTTCGAGCAATTCACTTTAAAATTGCTTAAATGTCCAAACCCGTTCAAACTCCTTTAAAACAGATGGAATAGAGACTAGGGGATGTGAAATATACAGTAGGAGGTCATCGGCAAATAAGGCTAGTTTGTGATGGCTCTGTCCCAGCTTAATCCCATGAATACTTGTGTTGTCCCTAAGCGCCGTAGCGAGATGTTCCATTACGATAATGTACAGTAGGGGTGACAACGGGCAACCCTGCCTGGTACCGTTTGTTATTTTGAACGAAGAGGATAAGGCTCCTCCTATCCTCACCTTAGCAGAAGGGGAGGAATATAAGGATAGGATTCCGTGCAGGAACCTAGGGCCCAGGCCAAGTTGTATCAGTGCCTCCCTCATGAACCCCCAATGGACTCTGTCAAAGGCCTTCTCAGCATCCACCGAAGGCAGGCCTAGTGGAAGCGAATAGCTTTTGGCCTTGGCTATAAGGAGCAAGGTTCTAATAGTATTGTCCCTAGCTTCCCGGCGTCTGACAAAGCCCACCTGGTCCGCATTGATTACAGAAGGGAGGAGAGGTGCCAAACGGTCAGCCAATAATTTAGAAAAGAGTTTTACATCCACATTTAGCAACGAAATCGGCCTGTAGTTCGAAACCAAAGATGGATCTTTCCCTGATTTAGGGATGACACTGATATGGGCTTCCAAGGATTGAGGCACAAAATCCGATCCCTGAAGTATTGCATTAAAGGCCGTCAACATCACTGGGGCCAGCTGGGACTTGAGCGTTTTATAAAAATTAGGCAAAAACACGTCTGGGTCCAGGCATTTCCCTGAGGGAGTAGATTGAATTGCCCGCGACAATTCCTCCTCAGAGATATCGTCTTCTAATATCGTAGCTGTCTCTTTCGCCAAAGATGGGATCCCCGTCTGGGCAATGTATTCTTTAATCCTATCCGACAACTCAGAGGATGGGAGCTCGGAGAAGTGTCCCTTGATATTATAAAGATCACAGTAGTATTTCTTGAATTCCTCCAAAATTTCGTTCGAGATATATGTTCGTCTGCCTTTTTTGGTTGCAACAAATGGAACAAAGGGCGGATTTAGACGAGGATGGAGCAGTCGGGCCAGGGGGCGCCCGCATTTGTCAGAGTTGGAGTAAAAATAACTTTTGGACTTTTCAGTATATCTGCGGTATTTCTGGTCTAGTAAGTTTTTAAGTTCTGTCTTTTTTGATGTTAAGTCAGCTAATGTCAGTTCTGATAGATTCCGCTTGTGTGAGATTTCTAACGTATGTATCTGAGAGAGGAGACTTACCACTTTTTCTGCATTATTTTTCTTCAGACGGGCACCATGCTTTATAAAAACTCCCCTCAAAACACATTTCAGAGTTTCTCACTTAGTGGGTGGAGGTGTGGGTCCCGCGTGGTCCCGTCTAAAGGGTTGGATAGTCTCTCTCACCTCAGACATACACATCTCATCTTTCAATAAATGGTCATTCAGCCTCCAGGTCCATGGTCGTCTACTGGTATCGGGGAGCGTAAGGGACAGAAAAGTGGGGGCATGATCGGAGAGAAAAATATCTCCTATAGATGCCTCAGAGTTCTATGATAGTAAACTATGGCTTATAAAGAATAGATCAATTCTGCTGTAAGAATTGTGTAGTGGAGAAAAATACGTGAAGTCCCTCCCCTGGGGTTTCAAAGTCCTTCAAACGTCAATTAGCCTCAGTGTGTGAAGGAACCCTTTCAGTGAAGTGAGTTTTTTATTAGGTATAGATCTCTTACCCGAGGACGAGTCAGCTGCCGGGTCCAGGGTGAAATTGAGGTCTCCTCTGATGACGACTGATCCCTCTGCAAATTCCGTCAGGCGCTTCAGGTACAATCTGCACGTTTTTGTCTGAAATCTATTGGGTAAATACCAATTGGCGAAAGTTAGTAGGGATCCGGCTATTCTCGCCCTAAGGAACACATAACGACCCTGAGGATCTATGCATACGTCTAGGATCTCGTGAGAAAGTGACCTGTGAATCGCAATGGATACACCTTTCGTCCTTGCCTCCGGATTGGTGCTGTGATACCAAATGGAGAAGTATTTATTGCGGAGACTTGGGACATGTCCAGATTTAAAATGAGTCTCCTGCAGCATCAGAATCTGACACTTCTGCTTATGGGCATGGTACAGGATCTGTGACCTCTTTTGAGGGGTGTTGAATCCCCGTACATTAAATGAGCAGATTTTTACAGAAGACATGGCCAACAAGGAGCCAGAAGGGGGAGTAGTGGGTTGTAAAGAGTTAGAATAAGGAGAGTAAAATGAGACAAGTAAAAAGAGAGGGCAGAGAAACCGAAGGGTAATCAAGCTTAGAAAAAGTGGAAAAGAGAAGATATATCAAACTTTAGAGGATTCCCAGAATAATCTGAGATAGCAATATAGGGTGGTCTAATCGACCTGTCTATCCTGAAGTCAGGAGACACTCCCGGTGAGGTGTAACCTGTCTACTTTGGGGAAGTCCCCTAAACCACGGGCTGAATCTTCTCATATAGCGTTGCATGAAGACCCTTGTGAAGGCACTAAACTACTTAAACAAGTAATTCAAGGAGTCTTTCAAATCGAGTGTCATATATGATACAGTCTATATAGAGTCTAATGCATGGGTATAATGAGACACATGAGACATACGCTTCTTAAGCAGCTCTTGTATTGCTTCATACAAGTTAGTGCATCAGCAGGATAAAGTAAATGCAAGTTGCAGAAGGCAAACAACCAAGGACATCAGAGCATTAAAGCATAGTACAAGTCATTCAGTCTATTACTTTCCTGTCAGATGTTGCTGGCAAATAGGAAGCTTGTGTGTCCATAAATGATTCCAGGCAGAGTGAATCCAGGCTTCAGAGAGCAAGACACAAACTGGTTTCAGACCTGATTCAGGAGCACAGGTAAATCAGCTGAAACTGATTAAAAGGGCAATTGGCAAGGAACAGGGCAGGGACATCAAAGCTGAGGACTCCATCTTGTTTGAGGGCAAAAGTCAATGCACAGGACAGGAAACAAGATGGCCGACGACAAGCTGAGAACTCCATATTGGTTGTGGGCAAAAGTCAATGCACATGACAGGAAACAAGATGGCCGACAAAATACTCTAAATGCAAACATAACAACAGATATAGCAAAACAGACTGAAAACCTTACATTACTCCCCCCTTAGGGACAGCCTCTGGATGGCCCCAGTCCAGGCTTTCCCGGGTACCTCCGATGGAACTGGCGGAGTAACCGAGGAGCATGGAGATTGGAGGCCGGCTCCCACGAGTTGTCCTCTGGAGAATAGTCCTGCCACTTTACCAGGTATTGCACCCCGTTTCTACGCAACCTGGAGTCCAGGATCCTTTCCACGACAAACTCCTCCTGGCCATCGATGAGTACCGGAGCAGGAGGGGAAGAAGAACGACCAGGGAATGAATTGGGAGTCACAGCCTTTAGGAGAGAAACGTGAAACACGGGGTGAATCCTCATAGATCTTGGAAGTTGAAGGCGACAGGCAACGTTACTGACAAGCTTATTAATCTTATAGGGCCCAACGTACTTATGACCCAATTTGGACGATGGTACTCTAAAATTTGAGGTTCTTAGTAGACAGCCAGACCAAATCTCCTACCTTGAAGGTTGGTGCAGGTTTACGAAACCTATCTGACGCTTTTTTAGACCTGTCCTGAGCGGATTCCAGATTCTCTTTAAGCAGATCAAGATTCTGTTGTAGAGAGGTGATTCTGTCGGCCACAGCTGGGAGAGGTGTATCTATGGGAAGTCGAGGAAGGATGTTAGGATGATAACCCAAATTGGCATAAAAGGGTGACTGCTTGGTGGAAGCGCTCTGTGAGTTGTTATAAGAGAATTCAGCCAGTGGGAGCAAATCCACCCAGTCATCTTGTAGGTGGCAGATAAAACAGCGGAGATACTGTCCTAGGGTCTGATTAGTCCGCTCGGTTTGTCCATTCGTCTGTGGATGAAAGGCAGAAGACAGGTTAACTTTGATGTCCAATGCAGCACAGAAATGCTGCCAAAACTTTGAAGTGAATTGCACCCCTCGATCAGATACAACCTCATCCGGTACGCCATGCAGGCGAAACACGCTTTGAATGATTAAGTCTGATGTGTGTTTTGCAGTGGGTAGACCCACACACGGAATAAAATGGGCTGCCTTTGTTAACCGATCCACCACCACCAGAACTGTGTTCTTCCCTTGAGAGGTTGGCAACTCCACAATGAATTCCAAAGATATGGATCCCCATGGACGGGATGGAACGGGTAGGGGTTGTAATAGACCCGTAGGCGAAGATCGTGGAGTCTTGCATCTGGCACAGACTTCGCAAGAAGTGACGTAACCTAGAACGTCTCTTCTGTATGTGGGCCACCAAAAGAAGCGAGACAGGAATTCTTGAGTCTTCAGAACTCCTCTATGCCCCGCTATCTTAGAATCGTGGACGAGTTGCAGTACTCTCACCCTGACTGCTTCAGGAATATACAGGCGTTGCCCCTGAATCCACACACCGTTCTTATATACAAGACTTACTTCACAAGACGGTTGTGCCAGCCAGGGATCCGTATGGTATGCTTCCTTGATGTCGTTAAGCAAGTCTTGATTATGAATCACTCCCAGGAACCTGGAATCAGAGATAACAGTCTTACGAGACGTGAGTGGAATGGTCTCAGTTGAGTGGAGTCTAGACAACGCATCGGCCTTTCCATTACGCGATCCTGGCCTATATGAGATAACAAAACTGAATTGGTTTAAGAAAAGACTCCAATGAGCCTGGCGAGGAGTCAAGCACTTAGCCGATCTGATAAACTCAAGATTGCGGTGGTCAGTCAAGACGATAATCTGCTGTGCAGCTCCCTGAAGGTGGTGTCTCCATTCCTTGAAGGCTGCGATGATGGCCAACAATTCTCTATTACCCACGTCATAGTTCCGTTCTGCAGGAGACAACCGCCGGGAAAAGAAAGCACAGGGATGTAAGACTTCTTTCTCACCTGTCCTCTGGTAGAGGATAGCTCCGATGGCACTGTCTGAGGCATCCACCTCTATTATGAAGGCAAGTTCAGGGTTAGGATGCACCAGAATAGGTGCCGTGGTGAATTTCTCTTTCAAACGGGAAAATGCTTCTTGAGCCTGGGGGGTCCAGGTAAAAGCAGAATTCTTGCGGGTAAGCCGCGTAATGGGACACACTACCTCAGAAAAGTTCCTGATAAAACGCCTGTAGAAATTAGCAAACCCTATAAAGCGCTGGACCTCCTTCACATTCTTGGGGACTGGCCAGTCTTTAATGGCTTGGATCTTACTCTCATCCATACTAATTCCTCGTGATGACATTACATACCCCAGAAATTGGATCTCCGTCCGATGGAATTCGCACTTTTCCAGTTTGATATACAGATGGTTTTGTCGTAGGCGTTCTAAGACCATCTTCACATGTCTGTGATGCTCCTCTGTGGAATTAGAAAAAATCAAAATATCATCCAAATAAATGACAATGAATGTATCCAGGAGGTCCCTAAAAACGTCATTCACCAAATGTTGGAAAGTTGCTGGAGCATTACATAAACCGAACGGCATTACTAGATATTCAAAGTGTCCGTAGCGTGACCTGAAAGCTGTCTTCCATTCATCCCCAGGTCTAATGCGGACCAAGTTATAGGCCCCACGGAGATCCAACTTTGTAAAGAGTTTTGCATGCCGTACTCTCTCCAATAATTTTGGGATCAACGGTAGTGGGTAACGGTTTCTGATCGTGATTTTATTGAGCTCCCGATAGTCTATACAGGGCCTAAGAGATCCGTCTTTCTTCTTCACAAAGAAGATTGGTGCACCAGCAGGAGATGAAGAGGGGCGTATGAAGCCCTTGGCTAGATGTTCGTCTATATAGTCTTTTAGAGCCTTTAGCTCAGGCCCTGCCATAGAGTAAATCTTGCCAAAAGGTATTCCTGCACCTGGTAACAGGTCTATCGGACAGTCATATGGACGGTGAGGGGGTAGCAGGTCTGCGTTCCTTTTGTCACACACGTCTGCATACTCACGGTATATTGCTGGTAGCTCAGAGACTGATGTTGGTCCTTTAGGAATGGAGCAGACTGAAGCTTCTGGACTTATCTGTTTCTCTCGGAAAGTGCAGTTCTTTAGTTTCCCAGTTAATCGTAGGATTCTGAGCCTGCAGCCACGGCAGTCCTAGAATAATAGGGAAATGAGGAGAAGAGATGAGCATAAATGACAGACTCTCTTGATGGTCATTACCCATGAGGACCTTTAAGGGCTCCGTCTCCTGATCCACTGGTCCAGAGTTTAACAGTGAGCCATCCACAGTCTCCATCTGTACAGGAGTAGCCTTCTTTACTGAACGTACACCAAGTTTCTCGGCGAAGGAGATGTCCATAAAATTGCCGCTTGCCCCTGAATCAATCATAGCGGAGGTAGATACCCAGACAGAGTGAACCCTGAGCTTGAGGGGAATAAAGCAATGAGAATTGTTGTGCTTACAACTCAGCTGGGAAACCGCTGAAGAAACCTGAAAGACTGCTGCAGTGATGCGTGCATCGGGCTCAGAGATAACAGAGTTCAAGTCTGAGTAATCAATGTCTGTATCCTCTACTCTCTCTGGGGTCTGTGGTTCGGACCTGACAGAACCCCTCTCACAGCACTCGCAGTGTATGATGGCTGCAGTTGTCTTACGAGAACGACTGGGGCAGTTTATAATGAAATGTCCTGACTTACCGCAATAGAAACACAGATTTTCCTTTACTCGATGTTCCTTACGTGCATCACTGACCCGTCTCTGTAAAGAGTCCACCTGCATAGGCTCAGGTTCTCGTATAATCCTGCTCAAGGACTCCTTAGCTGGAGAGGGAGGAAATAAATGATTAGTGCGCTTTATCTCCGACCATCTCTCCTGTCTGCGTTCAGTAAGCCGAGCATCGATCCGAATACAGTAGTTGATAAAATCTCCTAATGCTGTAGGTGGGTCGGCACGAGCGAGTTCGTCCTTAATCACAGAGGATAATCCTTTCCGGAAAACCGACTTTTTAGTGGAGCTATCCCAAGTGGTGTTGAGGGCCCATCTCCGGAACTCCAAAGCATACTCCGCTACCGAGCGCTTACCTTTGCTTAAAGTTAACATGGCTGACTCCGCTGTAGCACCGCGGTTTGGATCATCGAATACCTGCCCCATAGCTGAAATGAAAGCATCAAGATTATTTAGACAGTCATCGTCAGTCTCAATTAGGGGGTTTGCCCATGTGAGAGCTTTGTTGGAGAGCAGCATAATTATTGTCAATACTTTAGATCGCTCAGTAAGGAACTGTGGCGCATGAGCCGCAAAGAACAGTTTGCATTGATTAATGAATCCCCTGAATTTTTCCCGTTCACCGCCAAAGCGGAATGGTGGTAGCTTGGGATTCCAATACCCGGGGTTGAGGTTGGGGTGTGGACTCGTCCCTCCAGAACCTCAATCCGGGTTCGTAAGTCCTGTGTGGTTTGTCCGAACACCTGCAGATTATGATCACCGCGATCCCGCAGGCTTGCAAAGCTGGCCTTCAATGCCTGTAGGTCAGCAAGGATTGAATCCGTCACTTCGCACAGATGTTTAACGGGGTCCTCCATATTCCCAGAAGCTGTACGGCAGAGAGGCTGGAAAGGAAGAAAAGGAGCACAATAGTGTTTACCTGTGGTAACACTCCTGACTTAAAAGAAGGGAATGTGCTCACCTGGAAAGGTTGTGAGAAGCCACAACCGCTATCATCACATATATCGATATCTCGGATCCACGGTCTGCAGCGGCTCCCCAATGACAAAGATCCAGAAATCTCTATGCAGGTGGCAGCAGATGCA